>JAKMXC010000346.1:0-63190 GCA_025328345.1 Colletotrichum sp. SAR11_59
AGCTTAGTATATATAGTATATTAGTAGAAGATATACTTACTTTAATATAGCTTAAAGTAGAAGCTAATTTTAACTAGTAGTAATAGCCTTCTTACTATAAGGGTTTAGCTACCTAGACTAGAAGGGCTTAGGGATAGTTTAGCTAGACTAAGCTAAAAGAATAGAGAACCCTATAGAGATAAAGTATAAAACTCTCTATAGCGAGGACTTAGTAAGTACTTACTAAAAATTTAGAAAAGAAGATCTTAGAAGAAATAAGTAAAAGTAACGTAGTAATATTATATCTACTTTTTAGGTACTTCTTCTATTAGTTTAACCTAATTATAGCTTATAGCTCCTAAATACTTTTATAATTCTTTTACTTCTACCTTAATTTAAGAAGGTTAATAATAATAATAGCGCTATATACCTAAGTAACGTTTACTAATTAAGTTAAGGAACTTACGTTTAGTATTTA
Source organism: Colletotrichum sp. SAR11_59 (assembly GCA_025328345.1). Taxonomy (NCBI): domain Eukaryota; kingdom Fungi; phylum Ascomycota; class Sordariomycetes; order Glomerellales; family Glomerellaceae; genus Colletotrichum; species Colletotrichum sp. SAR11_59. Next base: position 458 of record JAKMXC010000346.1, read on the forward strand.
CTAAACGCTAAGCGAGATAACCTATATAAGCTTATATAGGGGAAATAACCTTAGTAAACGATTAGAGGATAATATAAGTTAATAAGGGGAGGTGAGAAGCTATACTTTAAATAAGGCTAGAGGTTTTAAAGAGGATAAGCTACTTATACTAAATATTTACTAAATAGATAATAAATATATATAGGAGAATAAGGAATATAAGACCTCTCTTTATAGATTAGATAGGCTATAGGGCTAGACGTCTATAGCTATAGCTAATAAGCTAGCTTAAGTTAGAAAGCTAGATAAAGTTACTAGCTAAATACTAATATAGTAAATTATAATAATAATAGCTAACTAGTATAAGCTAATTATTACTATGTTAAGTAACTAAATACTTACTAAATAGTTACTAAAGGTTTATAAGAAACCTCTAAACTATAATATAGCTTACTTTACTAATAAGTTTATTAGTATAAAGAGGGAAGATTAGCTTATTATAATAGAAGAGGCTTATAAGTATTACTTTAGCTACTCTAATAACTAGTATATCTAGTAGACTTTAAGTATAATAGAGTATACCTTATAAGTAGAATAGTAAACTTATTAGTAAACGTTTATAGATATATTAAGGAATTAGGTTAACTTTATATAAGAAGACTTTAGAATCTTTATAAGAAGGTAGTATATAACGCCTAAGCTTTAAGAATAAAACTACTATAATACTTTAAGATAGTACTATTAGAAAGATAATAAAAAACCTATTATATATTAAGCTTACTAGGAGTTTATTAACTAAGCTCTTAGTAAGCTAAATATAGGTAATATAAAAGCTTATATATTCTTTTAGAGCTTTATAAAGACCTTAAAAAATAAGCTTTTTAAGTAAGATATTAATTATACTAATATATATATTATTACCCTCTATATATAGAAGCTATAGGAAATTATAGAAGGGAGATATATAGGAAGGCCTGCTAGCTATTCTAAGTTATATAAGCGACTGCACTTAAGCTTCTTAGACTACTTTTATAAGAGTAGCTTATAACCCTCTTAGTTAATAAACTAAAGGGAGCGCTATCTAGAGACTTTATTTTAGAACGACTACTTAGTAAACCTCTACGTAACGCCTAGTTCTAATAGTAGAGCTCCTAACCTTTAGGGAACCTAATACTATAATTATAAGAAATATAGGTATATCTCCCCTAATTACACTAAACCTTATATATAGCCTATAAGTAACGCTTAAAACTTAAACCTAAGATAGGGTAGGATTAATACTATTATAGTACCTTATATAACTAATACTAAAGACTTAGGAAATAAGTAAGTATAAAGGTAACCTTAAGGGGTATTATACTAGAAATCACTTTAGTTCCTATAGGGTAGACTATTAAGGGTTAAGTAATTATACTTTAAGCGTATAATAAGGTTAAACTAGTAGTTAATATAGATATTTATACTATAGTAGACCTTATATAAGAAGACCTTATAGAGAAACTCTCACTAAAGGAAGCTATAAATATTATAGCCTTAGAGCTAGTAGACTTTTAAAGAAAGCTAATGCTTACTAATAAGGTTTATTAGCTTACCTTCTTCTTAATTAATAGCTAGAGCTACTTATAGAAGATTTAATAAGCTTTTATAGCTAGCTTATACCTTAAGGGGGTAAGAGATATCTTTTTATCTAATAACTTAATAAATAGAGAAGGTATTTATATAGATACCTATATATATACTTAGTTATATAACTATATCTTATTTACTAAATGTTATAAACTAGCTATAACGCATATGTAGTATCTGTGAGAATAAAACGGCTTAATTCCTTCTAAATCAGAGTCTAACGCAAAAGGTCTTTTTAAAGAACAGATCCTAACGCGCTAGAATATTATTAGTCCAAATAAGTAAGTTAGGAGTAGGTTACCTCGTACCTTCTTCTAAGCGTAAAGCTACTTTAAATACTTAAAGGTATTATAATATACCCCCCTAAGCTTAAAAGAGCCTAAAAACCCTAATCTTATATAACTAATATTATTAAAACTAAATATATATATAAGATACTATAAATAGACGTAAAGAGAAGTAGTTAATAAAAGAAACTAATAAAAGAGATAACTTTATAGTTTTATTATTAAATCGCAAAAAAAAGGAAGATCCTTCCCCTTACGTCCCTTCTATTATAGTTAAGATTATAGGTACTAAAGTAGTAACTAACGCTACTACTTCACTTAGTAGAAATAGAAGCTCCTTATTAGCCTAAGTAGGGAGGTTAAAGTAGTTAATAAAGTAGTAAAGTAGTAGTAATAATAATATCTCTTACGCTACCTCTACTTCTCAATTTTCCTTCCCTATCTATATCACTACTAATATATATATCGCCTACTTTACTTCTATATACGTATATATACTTATATATTAATTATAATACCTCCTTTTCGCTTATAATCCTATTTTTAATACTAACTATATCGTCTAGATAGCTAAAAAGACTAAAGCTAAGCGTATAGCTTTAATAGCTAAGGTAAGAGCTACCCTTACTAATAAGAAGTAGAAGGAGAGAGAGGGGGAGGGGGAAGAGGGCGGTAGTACTCCTCCTACGCTTACCCCTAAACCTAAAGGCCCTAAGCCTAAGAGTAAGTTATCTTATCCTCTATTTCTAATTTCTTAAAGTCTTCTTCTTATTATAAAGTCTTTATTTTACTTTACTAGTTTTATAGATTAGTTACTAACTTAGGTTACTTTATAGAGACTAAGACTAATAAACTTAATAAAAGTAAGAAGCTTATAAGGGGTAGAAGAGCTAAAGAGAGGTATAATTTAAAGTCTATAACTCCTACCCCTCTATCTACCTATAAGCTACGCTAAAGGCGTAAGTAGAGTATATCTTTAATCTATATTTCTAGTTAAGTTATTATATTATTTATTAATTTTTAAGTAGAAGTAGAGGCTCTAAAGGCTAAAGGTTAAGAGGAGGAGCAGCTACTACTACTAAGCGATATAATTTACCTACTTTATTTATAAAGCACTTAAATAAGCATATTATCTAGTATATATATACTTAGTATAAAGTAAGGGGGTAAATATACTCCTTATAAGGAGAAGAAGAAGCTATATAAACCTATACTATTACTTATTTCTAAGCTAAAGCTCTAATTCCTTTAGGCTTTATATAATAGCATAGATAAGTCTATATATATTATTCTATAATCTTTATATTACTATTCGCCTAGCTAACTATTTACTAGGTCCTTAGTCTTAGGAGAACTACGCTCTAGGAAGCCCTTAAAGCCTATAATGAGGCTGAGGTGAAGGCTAAAGCTAAGGCTGAGGTAGAGGCTAAAGCTGTAAAGGCTATAGCTAAGGCTAAGGCTAAGGCTAAGGCTAAGGCTAAGGCTAAAGCTAAGGCTGAAGGTAAGAGTAGTAGCGAAGTAGCAGCTAAGACTATAGCTCCTCTTCTAATACTAGCTATTACCCTATTAGTTAAGATTACTATAGAGGATATATTAGTCTCTAGTAGTTTATATACTAGCCTATCCTCTAAGGTAACTCCCTCTATCTTTAAAGTAGTTAGTATTTACGTTACTATTAATAGCTTTATTAGTAGATATCTCCCTAAGGAGATAAAGCCTATATATAAAGTCCTTATAGATAACTATATGTCTACTCTCTAGGGATATAAATAAAGTATAGCTTCTATATTATTTAGTACCCTATAAGGTAAAGGTGTTTTAAGCTCTTAAGAGAACTATATACTTCCTAGCTATTAAGCTATTTTCAATTAATATACCTAGCCTATAGGCCTTACTTACTACTTATTTTTTTCCTCTTTACTTTGCTCTACTATTTATAATATATCTTAAAAGTTTAGAAGTACTTTAAACTATTTAAACTTTACGTAAAAAAGGGTTTTTATAAAGCTATTAGCTAGTATCTTATTAGTTAGAAGATAAACTACTTAAAACAATTACTTAGTATATTCCTAGTAAAGTTATATATTCTAGATATCTATATAGTAGAGATAAGTTAAAATACGCTCTTTTTTGCCTATTACTAGTTAAATTATCTACTAATTATCATAATAGATCTTCTATATATCTCTAAGGCTAAGTTTGAGGTCTATAAAGAGTTACTTAAGAGCTATTATTTCCTTTATAGTATACTTTAAGCTTAGAAGTTTAGCTTCTATAGTTAATATAGTTATTATACTTTAATATATAAACCCTTAAAATAACCTTTATATCTCTTTATTATTAGCGAAGGATATATTACTTATAATTAATAATACCTAAGCTACCCTACCCCCTAAGATATTAAAGTAAATTATAAGGTATTAAGTATAATATAAGTATTAAATTACTTAGTTTATAGCTTAATAGTATTTTAGAGATAGGTTTATTAGAAATTATAATAGTAAAGCGTAAGTAAATATAATATCTAGCTATATTATAATTATAATATAGAGAATTAATTTAATCTTCTCTTAATATAAGAGGACTTATTATATATTTATTTCTCTATTAAACTTTCTAAGTAAAGTAAGGGGAAGCAGTATAGTTAGTACTTTAAAATTAATAAGATTAAACTTCTTTGCTATTTATTTAATATACTAATTATATAAAAGATAGATTCTTTACGTTATTTAATTATAAGTAATCTTAATTCTTAGGTATTATTTAGCTAGTTTTTAATCTTTTAACTTATACTTCTCTTTAATCTTTTTTATAACCTTTTCTACTTCTTTTATATAATCCTTATAATATAAGATAAGGATATTATTAATATAGAAAAGTATAAAGACTTTCTTATTATAAAACTAGAAGAGATATAGGTTTTTATTTATTAGATATAGTCTAAAGTAAAAAAAAGTACTTAAGAATTCTTTATACTAGAGTAAAGGAATATCATAAAAGCTATATAAGGCGTATTAAAGCTTAATAACTTTCCTATTCCTCTTAAAACTATCTAGTAAGTAATAAGTAATAAGTAAGTTATTTAACCTATATATAGCGTTTAAGAATATATTAATAATATTAAATTAGTAAGTTTTAAAGTTAAATTATACTACTAAAGCTATTATAACCTTAAAAGTTTTTATAATAAGAGTTATAGTATAAGTCTATTCTAAGGGGTACTTTTCTTAGAGGTTACCTTAGATATAGATTTTAGCTTTATAGTAGTTAAGATATCTATATTAATCTAGCTTATATATAAACACCTATTTTAAGGGTATTAGTTTGTTTTTTACTTTTAACTTATTTATAATATTCTAAACGCCTATTTTTTTAAGTTTATTAATCTTAATATTATACACTTTAATAAAGTAGGAGTAGAGCAGCTTTAGTATATATTAAACGTCTCTCTATATCTTAAGTAGCTTAATAAGCTAGTTAATATAGATTTTTCTACTTAATATTATAGATATATACTCTAGCTTTACTTAGTAAACTAAAGTGAAGATAAAGTAGTAGAATAAATAATATCCTTAGTCTACTTCTTTAAGTACTTTCTACTACTTTAATATATATATTTTAAAGAAAGTATCTTAGTTTTATTATATTTAGAGGAATATAAAGTATATTCTAAAGTAAAGAGATCACCTTAACTTTATAATTTTAAATTAGCTTAAGTTAGTATAATTATATACTTACTCTAACTCCTCTTTAGTAGTACTCTCTTCTTTAGTTCCTAAATATAGCTATACTAGCTAAGTAGGAGAGTTACTTTATAAAAGTAGTTATATATTAATATCCTCTATATCTAGATTTTATAGAGGAGGGGTATCTATCTAAACGTATATCTTATCTAAGATTATATCTTTAGTAAGGGTTATATCCCTACTAGTATCCTAAATCTCTTCTACTACTTTATTATCTTAGATAAGGTTTAAAAGTAATGTTAAGTTTATTACTATTTACTTCTTAATAGGGTTTAAATTTAACTTAGAGGTTAATATCTATCTCCTTTACTTATTATTAATTATTTAAAATTCTCTTAATAAAGAAGGGTATAGTAATAGCGCTTTGTTATCTATTATTAATATAATATTAGCTTTATTTTATACTTCTAGAAACTATAGCTTTAGGGGCGTAGGGGATACTAGTTTTTATATTTCGTTAGTAACTAAGTAAACTTCCTTACTTTAGATTACTATCTTTATATTATCTTTTAAATAGAATATCTTTTTATTAAAAGTTATATTTTACGTAATAATAACTTCTTAAAGTAAAAGTATTTAGACTTTATAGAGGTTATATAAGTTTACTATATACTTTATTAGGTATCTAATATACCTTTACGTTATAACTTTAAAGTTATATCTATTCTTATTTACTTTATATTCTTTCTTAAAGAGGTATACTTTATAGCTATATATATAAACCCTTCTTTATTAAGAATAAGAATTAATTAGGAAGTTTACTTTATAAGTAAGTTTATAGCGCTTAATATAATCTTTTAACTAGTCCTCTTTAACTTAGATTAGTAAGAGCTAGCTATAACGTTAGTAAGGGCTTATATTATAAAAGAACGTTATAGCTTATACTACTTTAACTTAGAGGGTAAATAGAAGGCCTACTACTTAAAGTATTATAATAGCCTTTATAATTAGTTCTTAACCTATTTACTTTACTCCTCTATTTAGCTCTTTAGTATATAAAGAAGCTTATTTAACTTTAATCCTTATTTCTAACGCCTAGATCTAGAACTCTAATAGTTTATTAATTATAATTATAATATACTTACTATCTTATCTAATTTTATATAATATAAAGCTATATTATCTCTATACTTAGTATTTAAACGTTTAAATAATAATAAAAACTAAGTATTAGGTCTTATCTATATATAGGAATATAAAGAGTTAACTTATATATTTATCTTTAATAACTAAGAGCTATTTATTTATATTAAAACTTATTAAGTAGTTAAATAGGTCTTATAAGATCCTATAGAAAGGTTATATCGCTTTCTATTCTAAGGTATATTATAATATAACTTATTTTGCATATATTATTGCGTAATATTAGTATTTAAAGCGTAACACGCTTTAGATCTTCACCCCCTAAGCGTTAAGAATAAGTTTCTTAAACGCTCTTAAACTAAGATAACTAAAGCGAAAGTATTATATTTCTATAGTATTAATATAAGTTTAGATAAATTCCTAGGTATATCGCTTTATATAGGTTATTATAAGAGTAAATAGACTTATTATTAAAACGTTACTAGAAAGAATATACTTAGAACTAAGATATAAGAAATAAAGTTAATAATCTATAAAAGTAATATTACCTTTTTTTAAGAGTTTCTTTATTTCTATACTATCTTTATAATCTCTAACGCAAAAAGTATTATTAAAACCTAAGTACTAAATACTTATCTTTTATAGTAGGTGTTTTAAGATAATATTAATATAGAAGTTATCTATAAGGGTAATATCCTAAAGTATTAAGTCTTAAAGTTTATTCGCTCTATTTAAGATATTATAAAAGACTCTTATACCTCTTACTATAATAAGATATAAGGTTATACCTACTTTAACTTACCCTTTTACTTTATAAATAATAAAACTTTCTTTAAAGAGGGAGATATTATTAACTAAGTAGAAAGTACTATAGTTATCTAATACTATACTACTTAAGAGGACTTTTAAGCTTTAAGTATAAGTCGTATAGATCTTATTAGGTTTAAGTTTTAATATAAAGGTCCCTACTTCCTCTATCCTAATTATAGTAATAATATCTTTAATAATAATATAAGTTACTATATTAGAAAGAAGGTTTATCTTAAGGGTAGAAGTAGTAGTTAACCCTTTTACTTTACTAAAGTTATTCTTAAGTAGTCCTTTCTTATTCTAATTCTTACTATTATTAGGTCTAAGAGAGCTAAAGTTCTTTATAGTAAGCTACTCCTTATAAGCTATCTTAATATAAAACTTAAAATACTTTAGTCTATTAATTCTAAAGTAAACCTAAGTTACTTCTTTAGAACTTATATAAACCCCTTTACTTATAAGAGTAAACTTAAAGTAGTTATAAATAGATAAGATCTACTTATAGTCTCTTCTATAGGTATAATATAAAACTAATTTACTTTATAAGGGCTTTTCTAAAGTAAGGTTACTAGAGATTATATTATTAGATTATCCTACTAGCGTTATAAAAACTCTATTAATATAACCCTTTAAATAAGTTCTTATTATATCTTTATAGAGAAGGTCTTTAAATATATTAACATACTAAGTTATATTTTAGATCTTAGCGCTAAAGTGTTCTCATTTAATAATATTAATAAGCTTTAGATTAGCTTAAGAAGGAGTAAAGTAGTATTAAATCGCTTAGAAGAAAGTTTTTAATATAAAAGTTCCTTATACTTTAAGTAGCTTATACTAAGAAGCCCTAAGAAGTATACTTTAGAAGTCCTTAATCTAAGTATTAAGGTTAATAGTAGAAACTACTTAATCTAAAACTATAGTATATTCTTTATAGATTATAGTAAAGTTATTTAAGTCGTTTAGAGTATAATATTACTTTAAAATATAGATTAAAGCGTAAAAAGTATAGTCTCCTTTCTCTAAGAGCTCTACTTAAGTAAGTATAAAGATCTCTTCTAAAATAATATCCTTAACCTACTTATCTAAAGCTTTATATACTTACTCTTTCTATATACGCTTTACTTTATAAGTAGTATATATAGTAAAGTATAAAGTATAAAGTTTAAAGATACCTATAGATCTCTTAGTGAGAAAGGTAGGTATAACTAGTATAAGTAGTAGTAAGTTATTAATAGTTTCCTTAAATTCCTTTTCTTTAGAGTCTTTATCTTAGTTAGTATTACTTCTTATTATAGCTTCCTATATATTTAGAGTAGTAAGAGTATATAAAGTAACTATTTTATTATAAGCTTCTTACTCTACTTTATAGCGCTTATATTACTTCTTATTTTCCTTCTAAATCTAGTCGTTAAGTAAAAGTATACCTTTAACTTCGCTTAAGTTAGAAGAAGCGCTAGAAGTATTATCTAAGTTAATATATTTCTAAATATCCTTAACCTTTATTTCTACTTAAAAGGTAATATACTAAACTAAGAAGTTATAATAAGAGGTAAGCTTATAAGAGGTACTTAAGTTAGTAGTTACTATTATATTAAAAGTATACTATAAGTTAAAGATAATTATAAGAACTAGGTTTGAGAATTAAAGTAGAATATAATAAATATAAAATAGATTAAACAAGGTTATAGTTTATTTTATAAACAGTAGTTTAGAGGTGTAGTATAAGCTAGGCTTATAACTATCGCAAAAGTAGAACTATAATTATAGAAGCGCAATTATAGCTTTTATTACTATACACCCCCCTAAGCTATAGAGTACGTCTATAGGGCTACCTATAGGCTAAAAATAACGCTACACGCCTACCTAGAAGGCACTACCCTATAAGAAAAGGAAAAACAGCTAACTTAAGCAGGAATTAAACCTACAACTAATATGCAAACATCCTACAACAACACCTACTTTTACCATTATAGCACAGAGGTAGCTAGGTAAAACAAGCTTATAACTGTTGTAAACTAGCTATAACGTATATATAGTATCTATAAGAATAAAACAGCTTAATTCCTTCTAAATCAGAGTCTAACGCAAAAGGTTTTTTTAAAGAATAGATCCTAATACGCTAGAATATCGTCAGTCCAAATAAGTAGGTCGGGAGTAGGTCACCTCACACCTTCCTCTAGGCGCGAGGCTGCCTCAGATGCTTAAGGGCATCACAACACTAAACTAAAAATAATAGTATAAGAAATTATAGAAAATAGCTATAAAGCCTATATAATATACTTAATAAGAGCTTTAGTCCTAGATAAAAAAGATATTAATACCTTAAATAAAGGCTTACTAAATAAAGAACGTAAGAAGAAGATCCCTAGAGAACTTAAACCTTTTACTAATATTTTTAATAAAGAGAACGTAAAGAAGGTCCTTAAACTAAAAGGAGTAGTATATTATATTAAGTTAAAACCTAGTAAAAAGCCTCTATATAAGCTAATATACCTTATATTAGTAGAATAGCTATAAACCCTCACTAAATATATTTAGGAAATAGAGGTAGCTAGATATATTTACTACTTAACTAGCTTTACTAAAATATTAGTTCTATTTATACTTAAAAAGGATAGTAGCTTATAATTATATATAGATTATAAGGGGTTAAATAAAATTATAGTAAAAAACTACTACTTTCTACTACTAATTAGTAAACTTCTAGATAAGCTTACTAGTATAAAGTTTATTTCTAAGATTAATTTAAGTAAAGTATATTATAAAATTATAATTAATAAAGTAGATAGATAGAAGATTATATTTAAGACCTAATATAGGTACTTTAAGTATATAGTAATACTATTTAAACTTACTAATACTTTAGTAACCTTCTAAACGTATATTTACTAAATATTTACTAACTTTCTAAATACTTATTATATTATATACTTAAATAATATCTTAATCTATTTAGATATTAAAAAGTAGTATACTAAAAACCTTTATATAGTTTTAAGTTACTTAAAAGCTATTAAGTTATTTATAAAACTAAAAAAGTATAACTTCTATTAGATAGAAGTAGATTTCTTTAAGTTCTATATTACTTAAAATAGTATTAAAATAAACCTAGATAGAGTCTAAGTAGTTACTAAATAGCTAGTACTAAAGTCTTTTAAGGATATTTAAGTTTTCTTTAACTTCTATAACTTTATTATAAATTTATTACTAAGTACTCCTATATTATAGTTTTTATAAATAATATACTAAAAGGAAGTTAAAATAGTATAAAGTTAGAAGCTTTTATTTAGATAGAAGAGATATAAACTATATTTAAGACACTTTAGAGAGTATTTACTAAAACTTTAATATTAAAATATTATAACTTAGCGCTAGAAACTAAAGTTAAGATTAATATATCTACTTAGGTAGTATCTAGTATACCTTTATAGAAATATAGTATTATCTAATACTTAATAGCTTTCTAGTTAAAGAAGCTTTTAAATATAGAAAGATATTAAGCTATAAAGTAGTAAGAGCTCTTTACTATTATAGAAAGTTTAGATTACTAAGTGTAGTACCTCTAAGAGCTCCTTAAGAAATTCCTAGTACTTATAGACTATATAGTACTAAAGGGAGTACTTATTATATCTACGCATAATATTTATAGAAAGCTTATATAATAGGTCTACTACTTATCTATATTTTATTTTAAAATCTAGTATAGATTAGAAGTTATAAATCTAGTAGATAGATTATTATAATACTTTAACTATATAGTAGAAGACTCTAAAGTAGATAATATACTTCTTACTTTTAAGAAGAAGCTAAGATTTATTAGCTAGTTATTAGTAATAACTTATTAATATATTACTAAGCTTAAAAGAACTATAGCTATTATAATAACTTATATCTAGGCTATTTAGTAAAGTATATAAGAACTTTACTAGAAAGCTAGCTCTAAAGTTAAGAGATCCTCACTTTTAAGTTAGTACTACTTTATAAAAGGTATTAACAATCTACTATATTAAAGTATATATATTAGTGCTATTACCTACTTAAAATTAGATATAAATATTATACTAACTACTCTATAAGAAGATAGTGATATACTAGAAGACTTAGAAGGAGCTAAGGTTATTATACTAGAGTAATATATCCTATATACTATAATAAGGGAGCTTATTTAGGATAAAATAGTATATATACTATAACTAGGTATAAATTTTAAATAGATAGTTAGAGGACTATAAGCTAAAAACTACTTCTATAGAGAACTTATATCTAAGGTTTATTAAGATATTAAAGACTACTAGGGGTACTAACTTAATAAGAATAATATCCTTTAGTTTAGAAGAAGACTTATTATCCTAGAAGAGGGATCTTTCTACTATAAAATCCTAAAAAACTATTATAATACGCTTAGATTAAGGTATATAGGGGTAAATAAGATAGTAGAGCTAATTCTATAAAAATTCTATTAGCTATACCTAATAGAGGATATATAGTAATATATTACTAAGTACTTATATTACTAAGAGGTATATATACTATAGTATAAGCTATATAGACTACTATAAATACTAGAATTGCTAGTATACTTATTTTAATAGATTTCTTTAGACTTCTTAACTAAGTTACTAGAGAGTTACTAAGATAATAGGATTATATATAATGTAATCTTAGTAGTTATATATTAAATAACTAAAGTAGCTTGTTTTTTAGTAATAATAAAGTAATTAAATACTATACGTTTAGTAAAGATCTTATATTAAGAGATTAAGTACTATTATAATATACTTAAAGCTATCGTTAGTAATTAAGATAAGTTAATTACTAGCTAGTTCTAGTAGGATTAGACTAAGGCTTAAAATATAGAAAGGTGTGTTTCTACTATGTAGTACTTATAGATAGATAGGTAGACTAAAAGAATATATTAAACCTTAATAGTATATCTCTTAAAGTTTAGCGAAGACTTATATAATTAGTAAGTAATATAATTAGTTAAAGCTGAATTTTCATATAATAATAGTAAATATATTACTATTAGTATATCTCTATTTAAAGTCTTTATAGGTTACTACCTCTAGATAATTAACTACTACTTACTAAGTGTTAAAGTTAGGACCTAAAGGGTTAAAGAAAAACTTAAGAAACTAATAGAAGTTTACTAAAAGATAGCTAAAAACTAGCGATATATAATAGAAGTATAAGCTAAGAATACTAACACTAAAAGAAAGGTATAATCTTATAGTATTAGAGATATTATAAAGCTTTTAATAAAGAACTTCTACTTTACGAAGGGTTAGTAAAAACTTACTTTATAATTTATTTCTATACTAATTATAGAGGTTATAAGCTTTAACACTTATAGAGTATAGCTTCTAGAAAAATATAATAAAGTATATAATATCTTCTTAGTTACTTTACTAGAGCTATAGTATAGCTAAAAGCTTACTAAAGGATAGCTTTTAGACCTAGAAAAGGACTTTAAAGAATAAGAAGTTAAAGATATTATATTATAGAAGGAAACGTTAATAAGCTTTCTATATTTAGTTAAATAGAAGGGCTAGTTAGTAGAATATAATACTTAGGAGCTTAAAGAGTATTTAGTAAATACTTTATAAATCTTTATAAGATTTAAGAAGTAATAGTATAAATTATACTATAAGTAGGATAATAAGTAGTATAGAGAAATAAGAAAAGTTAATTAATTATAAGAAAAGTTCTAAAAAAAAAAAAAAAAAATTAAAAAAAAAAAAAAAAAAAAAACCTACTTCTTAAAAGTAATATATAAACTTAAAAGTATCTAACTAAGAACTCTAAAGAAAAGCTATTATATACTTACTAAAGATTTACTAAAAACTACTAAGAATTATCCTCTAAGTTACTTAAGTCCTTACTAATACTATTACTATTAGGACTAATATCTATATTATTCCTACTATTACTACTTTTACTTTCTAACAATTTATCCTTATCCTTAGAGCTAATAAGATTCTTATAAACGTTTATAGAAGAGGTATTAACATCCTTATAAGTATTAAGTTAGGGAGTAGGGCTAGAGCTAATATATTTAAAGATTATAACTAGGGCGTACTTATAAGAATTATAAAGTATTTAAGAAGCTTAAACTTTAGAAGGATCCTAAGTAAGTAGGTTAGATATATAAGGGTTATTACTTAAGAGATATTTCTCTAAGATATTATTAAGCTTATTAAGAAATTAAGCTTACTTAAAGATATAGCTCTTATTTTAAAGGTATTAAAGTAGGGTATTCTTAAGCTAAAGATAAGTTTACTTAATAAGGTTTTTATCCTTCTTTTAGTAAGTATTTTATAAAGAAACTATTAGCTATTAAAAGAAAAAACGTAATATAAAGGATTATATACTTTAAGCTAGATCTTAAGATATACTTAGGTGTAATTAGTAGTAGTCTCCTTAGTATTTATTTATAATAGCTAGTTATTATACTACTTAGAATTAAGCTAAAGCTTAGTAAGGCTTACTAACTACTTATAGAGCGATAGGAGAAGCGCCTAACTATTAGTAATTATAGTATATATATAGTAGATCTTATACTAATAATACTTACTAGCTTTAATTTAAGTAGTATAATACTTTACTTAGTTCTAGAAGATTTAAGTACTATTAATAAGGCATTTAAAGATCTAGTTATACTAATAGTTAGTTTAATACTTTAGTAAAAGGTTACTAGATACTTACTTTATAATACTTAATACTATATAAATAATACATTTAGTAGGTAGTATTACTTATATTAGCGTAAGTATATATTACTTTAGTAATCTAGTAGAGCTATAAAGTGTAAGAGATATAAGGCTTACTACTACTTAATTAGTTATACTAATAGGTACTACTATTCTTTACTAAGGCGTTAAGTTTATATAGCGCTAAGATATAAGTAATTAAGGTTTTAGTATTTATAATATTAGATATAAAAGTAGTATTAGAAGGGGAAAGCTCTATAAAGGCTTAATAAAGGTTTATAAAATATAAAAGCTATTATATTATAATATAATATAATAAAGAAGAAGAAAAACTAACCTTAAGTAGGAAAAAGGGTACTACTTTATAGATAGATATAAGGTATTATTAAATAGTTAGGGAGGTAGCTATAACTTTAGATAGTAAGAATAGTAGTTATTTATTATAATAAGTACTACTAAAAGTAAAAAAGTAAGTATAGTAAATTAATAATAGTAATTACTATCTAACGTTCTAAATAGCTTTATAATATACTTATTATAGAAGGGGAATAGATAGGATAAAAAATAAAGTTATTATAAAGCTATTATTTAGAGAAAGCTTACTAAGTAAAAAATAAAATATTTATAAGTAAAGAGTATAAAACCTATTAATAATATTTCTTTTTTTAAGAAATAAGAGAGATTACTAAAAAAACCTTAGTTAGTAGATAATATAACTTTAAGGATAAGGTTATAAGACCTATAAAAATAATAATAACGTTAAGGGATAATAGAGCTTTAGCGAATATATAGTAGATAACTATTATATAGATAGTAAAGATAACTTATAATAGTAATAATAACTATAAAAACTTACTATAAATAATAGGGGTTCTCGCTTACTATTAGTTCTATTCTATAATAAGGACTACTATAATTAGAAGGGGGATAATTATAAAGGTTTAGCTACTTAAACTAGAAAAGCTTAGGGATAGTTTAGCTAAACTAAGCTAAAAGAATAGAGAACTTTATAGAAATAGGGTATAGAACTCTCTATAGCGAGGACTTAATAAGTACTTACTAAAGGGTTAGAAAAGAAGATCTTAAAAGAAGTAAGTAAAAGTAGCGTAGTAATATTATACCTACCTTTTAGGTACTTCTTCTATTAGTTTAACCTAACTATAGCTTATAGCCTCTAAATACCTTTATAATTACGTTTATATACCTTATATATATAAGTAGTAGCTTTTCTTTTATTAATAAGTATTATAATTTCTAATCTATAAAATAGTTAGTAAAGATTCTAATAATTATATTAAATAATCTAATAATTATTTTAATAATATATAAGTATTATAGTAGGTAATTTAGGATTTTTAAAAACTTACTTTTATAAATTATAAGTAGTCTAAGGAAGAAAAATTTAATTATAAGAGGGTATAAGAGGTTTTATCTACCTCTACTACTTATACTTAATAGCTTATACTAACTATATTAGGAAATTTCATTAATTCTAAGTATATTTATAACCTATCTTAATAACTAAGTAACCTTATTAAGTACTTTTATATTCTATAAATATAACTATAAACGCTAATTTTATTTATTTATTTACTTTTTTACTTTAAAAGCTATTTTTATATATTTTATATAATAAAATTGAATAGGTTTTAAGTATATAGTAATAAGGAATAGGTTTCTTAGCTATCTATAACGTCTAAGGGGGTATATTATAATACCTTTAATCTAAGCTATAGCTTTACCGCCTATTATATAATATATAGTATTACATAAGCTACGCGTGTAGATATTAGCCTACAATACAGACTACCCTTCTAAATAGTTACTCCTATAATACACCTTTATTCCTAATGACCTGCGCGCCCATAACTCGCAAGATTTCCGAAAAGCAAATGGTATATTGGCAGAGGAAAAGGGGGATTCTCGGATTGACTACAGCCTGTTAAGGCAGATCCTTGCTTGCCCGTTCTAAATTACTTCAGAAGCAAGGCCATTTGTATTGCTATCCATGGATCCCAGTAATTAGCGAGGGAGAAGAACCGAGTCTTTGAAAATTCCATCTTCTCAGGCGGTCGGGACGTCACAGTTGCGTGCATTATCGAGCCGTGGCTTCGGAGCCGCACAGGGTGTGCCACATGCGAGCAAGGCATTTCATTTGTTCCAGGTGCTTGATGAGGTCTTCTGCTGTATCAATATGGCAGAGATCAATTCAATAAGTTGAGATCATAAATAGGCCGTAAATAATTAACACACACACTAACAAACACACTAGCTACCCTTTTCCCCGTCCAACCAAACACCGTTTCCCCCTCCGTACAAAATCCAGAATAATGGTATCATAAATGTCCTGGAACTATGCGACACGATACGATGTGAAACCCCCTTTTAAATCTTGGTATATATATCCCCGTATAAATCACCCTCAGCTCCCGGGGTCTACGTCGTTATTCTCAAAGAAGCTGCTCAAAACATCGCCCGGCAAGTACTCCAGCCACGACTGCGGCATCATCTCGTCCGGCAAGCCCAGCGACCCAACGTCAATCGGCTGGTCAAACGTGACAATCTCCGTGATGGGCCTCATATCCTGCCCAAAGTACAAATACGTCCCGTTGGGAAACGCAGAATCGTACATGGCCTGTTGCGACATGTGGTGGTGCTGTGAGGGCATGCCGTCGTGCTGCATGCCGCCTGGCGAGACGGAGGGTATCACGTTCTGCTCGTAATTCGACGAGTTCTGTGACGTGGGCGTGTATGAGGTTTGTTGTGGCGCCGAAGTCGCTGCGAGCATGCCAGCTGTTGCTGGTGACGACGGCATGTCTCTGCCCATGTTGTCGAAACGTATATGCGATCTATGTGGGCTGCCCATCGAAGAAGTCGATAGGCGTTGTGATCTATTGGGTCGTGAAGTGTGTCGCATGGCCGATGTCGCGGCTTGCGGCAGCACCGTTGCGAAGATGGAGTGTGGTGGAGGTTCAGGGAGACTTTGGCGGATGGGGTCGTAAATCATGTTCCCGGGCGGCGTGGGAGCAGAGTTTGGCATATTAGATTGGGACTGCGTAAATGTCTGGTGACCAGACGCGCCCTGCATGTTTTGGTACATGAGCGTCAGGCTAGGGGGAGAGTTTGTTGTGCCTGTCAGTGACCACGCGATCGGTGGCATATTCGGAGAGGTCGGGAAGCGGCCGCTGAGAGATCCGCGCCGTGGGATCTTGGTGCTCTCGTACTCCTCATTCGTATACGTCTCGCAGTCCCAGATGCCCTTGGACTTTTGGTCGAGTGCTGTTAGGATGTACTTGATGCCGCCCCAGTATTTGTGCAGCTGCTGTAGTGACTTGTAGCAGCGTGAGTAGTTCTGGTTAGCCGCGGATGCAAGCAGAGAGTGCTTTGTCGTTGGCTTCTGCTCAGCCCTCGGCCTGTGGCCCTCCGTCTTCGTATCAGGTGGCGGAGACGTTTCTCGCGATGTAGGATTCGACGCATTGGCAATGGACTCCATGAGAAAGGCACATGCGGCAATGTACATGGGTTGTGATGTGAAGGGATTCCCGACGAAGCTCTTGGGGTCGATGAGCTCTGCAAAGGCCAGTATGTCGGCGATCGTCTTTGCACTGGACATGGACAGTTCACGGCTGTTGGGGAGGAGCTGGTGGTTGCGGTTCAGTGAGCCGAATGGGCTCAAGAGGGTAGGTTGATGGAGAATGATGATGAGCGCATGGAACCAGAAATGGAGAAGGATGAAGTTTGTCCCCTGGCCGGCCTTTAGGTAGGTCTTGAAATTGGCAACGCTGAAGTGCAGTCTGGGATCCTGCTTTTGGTAGAGCCTGGTCAACTCGTGCTCTATCTTCGAGAGGTTTGCCCACTTTTCTTGGGTCAGGTCTCTGGAGTTGCGGAGGGTGTTGAGGACGTCAGATGCGCGGCCGTACAGATGGACGATTTGGATAACGATTGGCAAGGGTGCTGGCCAGCCTGAGGTAGGATCAAGAGTCGGTACTGGTAAAGCCAGCTCAAAATCATCGTCACGAAAGGTCACAGGTCGGCCGGTTCCAGAAGAGATGAGTCGGTCAAGAATGAAGACGGCCCAGAACGTATCGGTGCGCTCCTGTTCGACCTCGGCCTGCTCCTCGTGGGTGAGGCCATTGTCGTCGGGTTGTACTTCTTCGTCATCTCCCACATCGCTGCCCCATTGCCGGGTGTACCAAGGGTCTTTCTCCCCTTGATATTGCACCCCGACTCTTTTCTGTAGGCCGAGGTCGACAGCCATGCGGATGGCCAGACCTAGGTACATCCACAAGGCACTGTCCTGATCGGCGCCGAACCCTTCATATGCCATCATCAGCAAGGCCTGAACGGCGCCGACTGAGGGGCACGGGAAGGTGTCGACCGTGGCAGCTTTGGCCCTCTGAGCATAGTACTGGCCTTGCTCAGCATGTGATGCTTCCTCGTCCTTGCCATGAGCAAGCTGCGGTGAATCGGAAAAGCGAGCGGCCAGAGCGCATACCGCGTCGACAAGTATCGGCTCTACGCGCTTCTCCTTCACCATTTGCGTGAACCTATCCTCCTTCAAGAAGGGGTAGTTGCACCCGAGGTGGAGGAAGAAGACCTTGACCAAGTGCAAAATCAGGGGGTGTACTGGCGCAACATCGTTGGGGTCATAGAACGGCAGTTCCTCATCGATGGCGACCTCCTCATCGTGCTGCGCCATGCCGGACATGGCCATCCCCAGTGATTGGACCATACTGGACCCGGAGCTGGGCGATGTGGCAGAGCCTCCCGTGCTTCTCCTCCGATCGCGGACAGAGACCACCATCTGCTTGTAGCCAGGGACGATGGCCGTCGGCCCGAAATAGCGGAAGTATGGGACTCGATGACGTTCCGTGTGGTGCAACGTAGGCGACCGGCTCTGTGTGCTTCGGGCATCGTCGGAAAAGGAGGTTGTTCGCGGGTTGGACGGTCGTCGGCG
This sequence comes from Colletotrichum sp. SAR11_59, assembly GCA_025328345.1. Taxonomy (NCBI): domain Eukaryota; kingdom Fungi; phylum Ascomycota; class Sordariomycetes; order Glomerellales; family Glomerellaceae; genus Colletotrichum; species Colletotrichum sp. SAR11_59. Next base: position 19,656 of record JAKMXC010000346.1, read on the forward strand.
GTCGTGGTCTCGGGTGCTGTTCTCCAACGATCGCCTCACAAAGGTAGGCGATTGCCCCGTCGCCGCTTCTGAGCTCGTCCGCGAGGCAGCATCGCCGGCGGGCTTGTGCGTCACCGAAGGGCGTCGGCCGCTGTCCGGTGTCTTCCAATTGTGCTTCTCTTCGACATGTTCCTCCTCGTCGCGGTGGTGGTGGTCGTCTTGGTCGTCCTCGTCGTCGTCATCGTCTTGGTGGGGATCTTTGGTGGCGATGGCGCTACCGGCTGTCTTCTTCTCAATCACTTCATTGTAGCCCAAGCACGTGTGGCCGTTCTTGGTGCAGGTCGAGCAGACGGGGCGCTCGCCGGCGCACCTCGTCTTTCGCTTGCGACAGGTCAAGCATCTGGGAAGCGGGAGTTAGCTAGAATGCGCAGAGGGGGAAGCTATAGCTCTGATGACGCCTTGGCAGCGCAAGACGGACGGCACAGCTCCAAGCAGCGGCAGAGGCGCTTGAAGGGGAAAAAGAGAACGAGAGAGGGCTCGACATGACTCACGCGGCGTTGATCCTTCGTCTCTTTGAGGGCGGCTGGCCTTGGTTGTGGACGAAACGAATCTGCTTGGGGGCGGGGGGAGCTCCGTTGACGATGGAGGTCATGGCGCGTGAGGTGACGGAACCTCAACAGCGACGCAGCATGATGCTGCGCTGCGGGAGGAGGTCAAGGGCGGGCGACTGGCGGCGGCGGGACGTGTGTTGCTTGGCCGAGCTTCCAGCAGCCGGGAGCAACAACAGCAGCAGCAGCAACAACAGGCCACAGGCAAAAAGCCAAAAGCCAGAAAAAGGGTCAGACCTCAGACCAGTCTCCAGCTTTTCTCCAGTGTTTTTTCTGCTGTCCTGCTGGTCTTCTCCAATCTCTCCAAACTTTCTCCAGTCTTTCCGGGTCGGTTCAGGTTCCCGGTCAGGTCAGGGCCTGGTCTGGTCCTGGCGTGGTCTGGTCTGGTGGAGATGGCAGGTGGTTCCTGGTTTACCCACACCGGGAATGGCACTTTGGGTATCCGGGACTCCAGTTAGGCACTGTCCAGCCCTGCACTAAATTGGTACCCGTACACCGCAGCAGAGCACTTGTCCTGACTGTGACTGCTCTGGGTCAGGTCGGGGATGTGGTCTAGTCGGCCAGGGACCTCGCGGCGGGCAGGTTGAGCTGCTGGCTGCTGACGGTAGTAGTTGGAGAAGCGGTGGTGGTGGTTTCTGCTGGGGTGTAGCTCCCAGTCGATGGAGACCAGCAGAGCTTCCGGCTCGATTTTATTTTTTGGCTTCCACTTGGGGAAAGCTTGGGATGCAGCACACTCACAGCTGCGGGCGGGAAAAGAAGGGTTCAGTGGAGACCGGGCTGCTGTAGCTCCAGTCCAGCGGTAGGGCTCAAGAGCAGGTGCAGCGCAATGCGGTAGTTGTGCGTATGCAGAGTGCAGAGTAGTGCAGTCGGTTTGCAGCAAGCTGAGTCTAGGTGAGTCTGAGTCGAGGCAAGGAGCTGACTGACGGATGGATGGGAGTGTGTAAGATGGGTCAATTGTGAGGTTGACAGTCGGTAAAGGTGGGACACATTGCGGCATGAAACCAGGGCATTTCCGTGCCGGGAGGAACAATCCAGAAGTGTGTGTGTGTGCGAAGTAGAACTAGCCGGTGTGTATGAGAAAAAGATGGAACAGAACGGCCCAACGGTCGAGAGGAGGGGGATGCGATGGTACAAAGAGGAGGCGAAAGAAAGGCGAGACGAGGCGAGAGGACCGGGAAGATCTGCGAGCCGAGCTGGACTGGCTTGGGTAGGCGAGAGAGGGGGAGGCGCAAAAAGCAGCCCAGAAGTGAGGAGCTGCGAGAGATGGATGACGAGAGTCCCTTCGACAGGATAGGTGGGCGAGGAGGCCGAGGGAGTGACGGAGCGGACTGACGAACGGGAAAGGCGCAGACGATGGCACGCCGGCCGTTGACGTTGGCGTTGGCTTTGGCGTCGAGGTGGGCGTCGGCTAGGCGTAATAGACGTTGGGTTTCGTTTCGTGTGTCTTCCTTTCTGCTGTCTGTTCTTCTTCTTCCTGCCGGTCCTGTCTTGTCTTGTTCTGTCTCGCTGTGCTGTCTGTCTCGTCGTTCCCGTCCTGACTTGTCTCGTCTTGTCTTAGATTGCCATCGAGGTAGGTGGGAGGGGGCAGCAGGAGCCGGGGGGAGTGGCCCGGTTCGTCTGTGTTTTTTTAGGGGATTTTACTTAAAGATGGGGACGGGAGGAGGGAGACGGACGGCAGAACGGGAGCGAAGGGCCTTGGGCGATTGGGGGGAATTCGGGGTGGGAAAGGCACAGGCCCAAGTGCGACATGGGGGTTGGGGACCGCTGGCCACCAAAAACATGGAGGAAGCAGCCCGAGAATCCCATCAACAACCCACCATGGAACCCATCAATGCCACCGGTGCCGCTAAGAAGGACGCTAAAATGCCCACTGTGCAGCCCGAGGCAAGTGTCCACTTCCGCACGGCGCGGAAAACCGGGGCCTGTCTTTTACGGAGCAAGGTCCATACAATTTACGGATGAATACTGTAAGTGACGGAGGGGGATCGTCAACATTCACGAGATGAGGGGACCCCAAAGACATACGATACTCCTCGCCATCACTGACCGAATCATCAAATAGACTCAAGACAGCCCTGTCCAGAGGGGAAGAGAGAAGAAAAGAAAACATACACGCGTCCTCCCTCTCCAAACAGCCACCACCATCCTGCTGCTGCTGATCCCGCGCATTTAACCCGGCCAATCAGGCCCATCTCCCAGCCAGTCTCTCGGGTTCATTTGCATCAGAGTCACTGCCGGCGATATCTGACAGGCTGACCCGCGTGGTTTCACTTCCTCGGTCAGGAAAAGGTGACCTCGGCCTCCCACAGTCTACACCGATTCCCGGTGAGCCATGAGATGGATATACCACCAAAAAACGAAGACTAAGATTTCATGTCTTCCACTTTTTATAGTGCCATCACCGCATGAACGTATCTTCCCAGCGATGTCATAATTACTTTCCTCTCTCCCTCGTGCTGACATACTATGGCAACACCGCCGGACATTGCATGGTTACACATAGCCTTATACTCCGAACCCCCCGGACCAATAACCCATACTCATACTCTCCCCCCCAGCAAAACCGGCTGCCTTCCCCGGATTTCCCATCCTCTTTTCTTCTCCTTCCCTCTTCTATCTCGCTGCTGCATGGCCCCGGGTGGAATCCAAGCCCTTACAATTGGTCACCCCAGCTTACCTACCCCAAGACATACCCGCCGTCATCAGCAAACAACACTCATGCACTCCGCATCCGATCTGACTCCTGCCATCCCATCCACCCACGTCAACCTTAACCATCGACGCCCGATCAATCAAAGTCAATCGACACAAGTATCAGAGGCCAGTGCCAGCGCCAGCCTGATGTTGTTCCCAATGGCAAGCATGCCCGCTTGAAGGCGTTCCACCCGTGACAAAAGACGGCCATCAACGGGCCCCCCGCATTTTCCCCAGATTCCATTCCAAAGAAGACGCGTCAGCCCACCTGGGCTGCCGGGAAGCCGCTGGACCCAGTGCCATCACCTGTGACGTATGTCTCCTGGCCCCCATGTGGACTGAGAAATGACAGGGAATGTCTCTCACGTCGATGATGTTCGTCGAGGATGCCTCGCGGAGATGCTCGCCAGGAAGCGTAACGACAGACTGCGTATTGACATGGCATGCCAAAGTGCATGATTAAACGTGCAGCCAATCACCAGCACAGAGTCGTTTGAAATCCCCAATTCAAATTGATATCAGTGTCTCGAATTCACATACTCCTAATCCCCCAAGAACGAACTGACATCTGGCTCCGTTGCGGCGATTGCCTATATGATATCTTCCTCGAAACAATACGTCCATTGCGCCACACCGGACCCCTCCTCATGCTTATCTTCATTCCATGTGAACCCCCTTCCATGGAAATAAAAGGATTCGTCGCCGCTAGGATATTCTTGCTTTTTTGTGTAAACCACAACCCCCATCCCCTGTTCCGAAACAATGCCCTTTACTCATTAAAATGTGTGTTGTCCCGTTACCAAAATAACTCCAGTTATATACGGCTTCAAAACATTCAACGCCGTGGGATCGCCAGAAGAAGCCTTGGGCATTGTGTCATTATCATCATCCAAAGACAATCGTGACGCCCATGTCTTCGCTGACTCTCCTCCACAGGTCACCTCCCTTTCCCAGCCTATTGCCGGGAGTTGAGCAGAGCATGGAGCTGTGGTCGTCATATCCATCATACGTCGCATGATCGTCAATCATATCCGCCCGTCGCCAGACCTCTTGAGCGATGGTCCAAGCACGCTGGATGTTGGTCATGCCCTGCCGCCTCTCCACTGCGACAAAAGCTTGCCGCGCAATTTCCCGGTCTGCAGGATTCACTGCCTCGCAAGCTGCGACGAACAGCGGCCAAAGGAGCGCTGCCATGGGGCCAGCGTGGGAGACTGTTGCGGCACAATGGCTCAACGCCGCATGTGTATGATGCTGAACGAGGTGGTGTCGACGAGTGTATCCGTAAATGGTACGGTAGAGGTAGACAAACGCCGAGTGACGGTAGGCGAGAGCGTTATTCAAGAGCGAGTGCATGCGCGCACGCTCAGCAGCCAACGCAGGCTCCTCCTCTGACATGATGTCGTCAACAGAATCAGGACAGAAGCCTGGTGGGTAGCTAGGTTGCCATTGCTTGAGGGCGTGCTCGATCGCATCGGATGTTGTTTCGAACTCGGTGCGGAGGACGGCCACCTTTGTAAGCTGGCCATTGGTGATGGCAGTCTGGAGTTCGGTTTTGAGAGCAAGGAGATTAGAGAGGCGATGAATAATGGGCCACAGTGTGGTGGACATTCCGAGGAGGGTGTCCACGGAGCTGAGGGGCGATGTCGAAGGCGCATCGAGGGGCGGAAACGGAACAAGGCAGCCTGTAGCGGGCGCGGTGGACAGCGGCGCTGTACCGAAAGAGAGAGCGGCGATAACGTCGTAGAAACGGAAAGCCTGAAAAAGTCAGTGTTTGAACACAAGATGACTTCAGTGGACATACTCGTTCGAGGAAAGCGCTAGTGGGATCAGGATCAGCATTGTTACCGTTCATGATGGCGATGGCACCTTTGAGATGGCCATCCACGATGTTGGAACGGCCTTGTTGCACGAGCTGTCATCGGTTAGCTGCATGCGTCAAAAGCTCCTTCGTATCGCACTCACAACTTCGTAGTAAACAAGCAACATGATTGTCGCCAGGAGCTCATTCTTATTCGCGTCCCCTCCAAGTTCAATCAACCGCGCCAAGCCTTGGATCGCCTGATTGTGGAAGTACACCGCCTTCTCTTCTGTATAACCGCAGCCTCTGTTCTCCAGATGGGCACTAGCAAGCGCGTATATCGCATTCGTTACAGTAGAGCTGCTGTGACACAGTGGCAGCACGAGTTGCTGAAATGGGTTTCCAGCTTCGGTCTCCCGGAGCACGATCAAGTGCGACATGACGTTGGTGAAATGGTCGACCAGCGCGCGACGATTGGGGCGGTCCGAGAACTCGGAAAATGTTGGAAAGAGGAACTCAAGCCGTGGCGACGCCACCGAGACGGGCGCAACCAAGGAAAGATCCGAATGGCGCTGAGCCCGCGTTACGGCGAGGTGTGGCGGCGCCGTTCCCGAGTCCGTTAGAATAGAGTCTCTTCGGACCACTTCCTCGTCCGCGTCCTCGAGGGACAGGTTGAATGAAACGGCATCGATGGGCGAGATCAGCGGAGCATCCACCTTGGCATCATGGTTGAGGATGCCAAACATCTTCTTGATGTCAAATGCGGGGCCGAGCGAGTCGGCGGTATCTTCGGGCTCTTCGATGATGGCCTCCTCGAGCCCCTCTTCATCGTCGTCGAAGGCCTCCTCTTTCCACCGTCGGAGAGTGACATCAGGCGCAGAATATCGGCGGATGATGGCACTACCGCTTGTTTGGGATGCTGTATCGGAGCCTAGGCCGGCGATGGAATCGCGCTTCTTGCGTTGTCGAGGCTTGACCGGTTCGTAGGCGCATTCTTGCCCGCGCTCGGCGCAGCGAGAGCATTGTGGGCGTGTTTCATCGCATTTCTTCTTCTGTATGTGAAAAAAATGTCAGAAGTGCTTTTCACAAAGTATGCAGGGGCCAGTTTCAAGGGAATCGAACGAGATCGTGTGGGAATGGGCGAACCTTTTCTTTGCTATCGATAAAGTTAGAATTGCGACAATCAACTCTCATTGGGGTCCGACGGGGCTCACTTACCAATATGTACATCCTGCATGAATGAAATATGTTCACGTCAGAAATTGATTCAAAGTACGACAGTGCGACCAGTCATGGCTGTTGCCACGACACGACGGGTTAAAAGGTAGCGAGGCTTGGGGTAATGCGACGAAGCTATTCGGGCGGCAATAGCGGCGCAAGAATGACGACCCAACAGGAAAAAAGCACATGGCGGAGGCATGAGGGGAGAGGGATTGGCCGCAGGCTCACCAGATCTGGACCGCCTTTTGGGAGCCTTTGGCGGGGCGAGTTTAGTATATAGCAACATGATGCTCACGAGCCGGTGCCTGCAGCAGCAGGTATGGACATAATGTTTCTTTGGATGTCGTCGAGGGAGAGAAAGCAGCTTTCTCGTGGAGGGCGCTGGTATATCGAGACAGAGAATTTGCCCTCTCTACATCCCGCACGGAAAGAAGGGAGAAAGTCGGCGGCCAGGAGTGTGTGGACCGAGGCTACCTGTGCCTAGAAGGTGAGTAAAGGCGGGCTTTCACGATGTCGGGGAGTCCCGCAGTGACTGGGTCGAGTCTCGTCAGGCCTGGTGTCTGGTCGGGTTGGCGGGCAAAAGTAAAGTAATGTAAGGTTAGGTTGCGAAGGAGGGGGGACCCGTTTGCGGGAAATGGGGAGGGATGTGACGAGGTGGATAAGCCAGGCCGGGTTGCTGATTTCTCTATGGCGCGGTGAAGAGAAAGATCGTGGAGTCTGTCGAGAACAGCGTATGATGTGGATATCCTTTGGCCTCTGTTCTTGCCCTTGTCTCTCGCCAGTTTGGTAGCCGGCTTATCGGATATATGCCGAGGGTAGACGAAGGTTTCTCAGAAGAGGCGAAAGAAAACCCTCTGCTCCCTTCTTCTGGACCACGAGATGTTGTTCTCGCCTTTTTTCGACGGGGCCGCGAGCTTGGTATGGACCGGGGCAGGGGGTCGATGCGCTGAGGTGAAGACCAATTCGTATTGTTGGTCCGTCCACTAGGGGGGCGTGGGGGATGGAGACTGGGGACTGGAGGTGGTGCCTCTGGAGAATGGCGAGATCTTGTATGGGGAATCGGGGCGGAGGGGGTGATGAGGAGGAAGAAGAGGAACAAGAAGAGGATCAGAAAAGCGTCTCGCGCGAGTCAATACAGTTCTCGGATAACGGCCCTTTCAAATAGTGACGAAGGGGAAAATGGAGCAGAATTGAGACGGCGAGAAAGGTAAAGCCAAAGGCCCAAACGATGGCGATTTCTCCAACTGCTCCAAATCCAGGACCAACATGGCTTGCCCTTGACCTTGCGTTGACCTTGGCTCCTCCCCGGGACACGCCAGGTACGGCCTGGGACCCAGTCATTGCTTAGAGCGAGAAAAAAGTGCCTCTGTGCCAAGCCCGAGCCCAAGGCTAGCTGCCAGCGACGGCGTCCTTCCCAATGCTGACAAGGCCGCTGGGCATCACGCACATCGTGACCAAGAGATCCTGGGGGCTAACTTGTGCTAGAAGCAGAAAGGTGGAGAAACTTGCGGGGTTACAGCGGCGAATCTGGTGCGGAGATGGGTGTCACAATCTCGGTCGACTGTCTCCAGCTGTTGACTTAGCCCGCTCTGAGTGGTGGCAGTCGCATCAGCGGTCGTCTTTGTCGGTGTTTGGGTGTCCGCCTTCAGGTGTGAAAGTGAGGAGTAAGGTGTGAGCGGACGCCTACCAGAGACATCGGACCGCACTGTAGGTATGGGGACAAGTTGGAGTAAGGGTGGTTGGGCCAGGTAGATGCTTGTAGCTAATTATTTGTTAATGTGTACGTAGAGGAATGCCATCGGCACTGGGATGGCTCTGAAAAATGGTCTAGAGACGGCCATGTTCATCCTTGTTGCCGTCGTGTAATGCTGCTATGTATGTATAGAACCGCTGTGTCTATGTTGTCGGCTCGAAGATGATGCCGTTTAATTGTCCTCTCGTTTGAGCAAGAGCCAGCCTTCGTCAAGTGTCTGTCGACATCCGTCACCCTAGCCGCCTAGCCCAAGGCCATGTGTGTGCCGTGTGCACATCGACCCCGGACTCTCCAGGAACCCAATCACAAAAGCAACAGGCCTGACAGCAGATGCAAGAACGCGCCAACTTCAATCACCACAGGGCCCGAATGGGGCAGCGAGCCGTTCAGAATGAGGAGGTGGCGTGGCATAGCGCACTTCGTATCCCTTTTCTGGGCGCCCGTCTGCTGCTTCTAGGGCGTCCTAAGCTTCCGGTAGTGGCTGAAGGCGCGGGATTTACTGCTGGCTCCAGGCTAACGGCTCTGCAGGTCTCTGCCGTATTCCTTCCGTCGGCAGCCAGAGACGTCATGGCTGCTCTCTAGGTGGCTATTGTCCGCATCCGAGTGGCCATCCCATCTGTTTTTTTCTTCCAACGAGTCGAGGGCACGTTAGCCCAACACCATTACCAAGGTACTGTGACCACCTTCGTTCCTCACCTCTGGTTGCGAAATGGACCCTGCAGCGCCGGAGGAAAGTTTAAATGGTGTAGCCGTTCGGACGGTTTGGAACTCTCACAGTGCCGGACGCGAGCTCCGCCTCAGAGGGCACCGTAAATGGAGATTTGATTGCCTCCGCCCAGCCGCAAAGTCCAAGGCTGGGGCACCATCTGCTTTGATTAATTTGATATGGGGAACGAGTCGAGTCACTTGACTCTGCTGGTCTGCACCAACCGAGCCGAGCTGTTAAGCTGCGAGCCGTGCTGTGCTAGACAGGGTGCCAGCGGGAGCCGAGATGTCCCCCGCTGGAGTGGGTGCGGACTGCTTCTTCTTCTGTCACCTCGTCCAGAGCGGGCCTGTCCTGCCCTTCGGACGGTCTGCGCGACAAGGGGCTCGACGACCGGTTGTCATTTTTGACCATCGAGTGCATGACGGCAATTAGCGCAAATTGATGGTTGACAAAGTCGACAGAGAGGGTTTGGATGCCCTCCACTTCCATTCTGCTGGCTTTTGAATATTGAGTCCGAATCCGACGACACGACTCGAGCAGCCAGCCGGTCTTCAAGTCGACCACACCCATGATCCTAGATGCCACGCCGCCATGAGGGAAAGATGTCTTCCCCGCACTCTTGTCTGCGGTAGCGTGCCTGCAAATACACGCGTGGTTGGGCCTGGCGTCTAGACCTCTGGCAGGCACACTTCCAAGCCTAATGGGCGTCGAGTCTCCGATGCTACCACATGCCACAGCACAGGCAGGCAAGCTGAGTGAATGGTGAAGGAGGGAGCATCGAGTTTGGTGTGCGGATTGCAACTCCGACTAGCGGCAGGCCAGCGGACCGCATCGGTTGGTGAGGAGAGCGGTCAGGGCGATCCTCTGGTGTATCGAAGCGATGGCACACTGGAGCGGACGTAACGGGGATCACGGCACAGGGAGCCCGCCGTGGTGGTGCTCTGTGGTGGTACAAGAGGATGGCTGCCAGCTGTTCCCTGCCAAATGCGTAGTTTCTGGCACAGTTGTGTGCATGTTCGTTCTCGTTGTCGCTGTTGGTATTTCCTGGTACCTGATCTTTTGGGGAGGGAGGATCGCGCAAGTGGCAAATGTCAAGACAAAAGACGATGTCTGGTTGGCAGTGCGGCAATGCGATGCCGGCAATGCCACGAATGGAGTTGGGTTTTCGTATTGGAGACCCTGTCAGGGACGGGCGCTCGAGCAATGGTCAGAGTTTGGGTTTTGGCGTTTGGCGTCTTGGAGAAGAAGAAAAGAAAGGAAGGAATCCGGGGAAGTTACCCCAATCGAGTCGGCTGGTGGTTGATCAGCGGAGTTCCAAGCCGTCTAGCGGTGATGTCCTGGGGAGGCATGGATTCGGGCAGACGGGAGCGTCCTTCATGAGGGACCGTCAAGGGACCAGACCCCACCGAGGACACTCAATTCAATCCATGGAAGTCGCGTCCCCGTCAATGTCTGGTTCGGGTGCCTGTCCATCACTGCCCGTCTTGAAGGCTGTGCCTGATCATGTGTTCCTGCCTGAGGCTGGAGCAGCAGACTGGGGGCATGGCAAGGCAGGACAGGATAGAACAGGGCAGGCAAGAGAGACTCGGTTTGGGTGGTTGAAAGAAGGTGAGAGGCAGGTGCGATTGAGTCGGTCGTTGCTTCTTTCTAGAGTAGTATTTTGTTGGTTGGAAGGTAGGTACGGCAGGTAGGTCTTGCACCAACGGGCCCAACCAACAGAAAATGCAACGGCAGGTGCAGCCAAATGTCGAGGAAAGCGCGACTGAGGCGATCTTTCCTTCCTGTCCCGTCCAGTGCTCCCAGGTTTGCTGTGTCCACCAGTGTCTGCTGCCTTCGACCTGATGATCTACGGAATGATCCCAGTTTATTAATATCTTCCCTGCTCATGGATCCTCGAGATTCCGCCGCCTTTGACTGTCTGCACTGTCTGCAGCCAAGGACTCTCCACTTGCATCAGTATTCTGCTGCGGTGTCGCTTCTGCAAAGGGTAAATCCTTCCATACCTATCACCTGCCCTCGTACTCACTGGCCACCTTGTGCTTGTGCAGTAGAGCATCGATCGGTAAGTAAGGTAATTTGGAAGACTCCTTCTCGTGCCCATCCTGCGCTCACGATGAATACCTTAGACAGATAAGAATGAACACACACCTGTTTTCCCCCACACTCTGCTTCCCCGCGCGCGCTCGGTCTCCCGCGCGTGGGTTCAACCGTTCACAAGCTGGGGGCTCCCGTCATGCCCGCGTCCGCAGGCTATCTTTTTCCGATTGCCTGGTCCAGTTCTGAGTCTGACTAACGTGGGCTCAGCCAAATCCGAGACCGTACATTGCACCTCGCCTGATCTCATCTCATCCCTCCAAAGTCCCACGAACAGCAGCGCGTCAGACTTGCACTTTGTCCTACCGCTTCGGTAGCCCACGCGCAGAAAAGTGTTCATCTCAGCTCGGTTTGGCTGCCTGCCCGCCTATCACACTCTGAAACACCAACTGCTTTTCCTTCTGCGAGCCAACAGATTTCCGATTCTATCCAGCCTGCTTCAATACAACCTGATGTTGCATGCCTCTGCGTCTGCCTCTGTCCTCCACCGCTCGCCCTACCCGTCGCCTCTCATCCGGCTCATTGACTGGTCCACGCGGAGAGCAAAAGGCCCCCTGTCTTGATCCAATACTGCGAGTGCAGCATGGACACTGGAACAACTTCTCGCCGGCGGTGTCGAATGATGAGTTGGCTGTGAGTATCGGGCGCCCTATCCACAGCTCAGCCAGACTGTGCGTGTCGCCCGACATCGATGCCGTGGCGGGACCGGCTGACCCCGACCGCACCCGGCCCCGTCGGACATCCATCTCGCGACAACGCAACGCCTCTAGCCTTGCCTGCTCTGTCCTTCTATCTTCACTTCCGCCAGCGCGACATTGTTCATCATACAGGTTTTTCTCGGAGCGAAATACATGGACCCCAAATCCAGAGGCACCCAAGCGGATGCCTCGTGCGATCTTGTTGGTTCTCGACGCGCTGAAGCCACTCTGTGTCGCATTCGACCGACCGCAGGCAAAGCCCCCAACACGACGGTGCGGTGCGCTCTGGTGTCCAAATCTGCTCATCTCCAAATGCGATTCCCTCTAGCATTTTGTCATCTCCGTCTCCTCCACCCACACGCCGCTATTATGCAGCTGCCTGCCCAGCCCTTCCTACGAGCTGCCGCTCCTGTTGGCCCTTGTCGCCGACTTGCAGCTCACCCCTCCCTCCCATTGGTGGCCCTCTGCTCTGCTCCCATATGTTGCCCACATCCACGGGTAAGACAAACTTCGTCGTGCCGCATCACCGCAGCCATCGTCTGTCCGACTCGTCAGCTGCCATCCGTTGATTCGCTGTCTCGGCGTCATATCAGACATGCCCAGCGCAACCAGCAGCCACGGCAATCGAGACCATCGAAATCGAATGAATTTTTCAAAAATCCCTCCAGCTGGCGCCCATCCACCGCCGCTGTCGTGGCTTCTGAGAGGCTTGTGTCCCTGCTAAACCTCACCTTATTGGTCTCACAAGCAGAGCCGCTTCTCGCTCACTTCCCAAAGAGGGCAAGCCAGGCATGGTGAAAGCTGACGGTCTGACAAGACAAGCCACCTCCCAAAATCCCATAGTCCTGTAGTCCCAAAGATTGCACCCATGCCCCGCCAGGGTCTGCTGCGAGGCATGGCCCTCCCGTCACATATGTACGCTCTCTACCTTTACAATCTCTTCGGCGCCCTCCCAAACAGTCCATGATCGCCCCTCCCCCTCTCCCATCTTCAGCTGCAACCACCCGCTGTCGGGTCGATCATACGTGACGGGAAGAAACGAAAGAAACGAAGAGACACGACAAGAGAGCCAGGCTTCGCGTCTTGGTCTAAGTTGCACGACAAACTGGCAAATACGAGACTTGTTCCATCATCGAGTCTTGTTGCCAACTCTTCAGCCCTATTGCTGTGCCCCCCATCGCCGATTACGACCTCGTGGGGTGTGACTGCGGTGCTGCGGTGCTGCGCTGTACCACGGCTCAGCCCCCAGACACACATGCAGTTGGGCTATCTCGATCCTCCTCCCAACCGAAGGCACCAGCGTAACTTGCCAACTTCATAACCCGGCCGACCCCGCCAACAGTACCTTTGTCTTGAAATCGACCTTTCAAAGCTTTTCCCAACCCCTACGGTGCCGATCACGCAGAGTATATCATACCTTTCTGTGGATTTCTGCGAATTTCTGTGCTCCCCGTTTACGATTACTCGACGACTGCGTTCCTGCTGATCCCACCATCTTTGAATGATCGGCGGGCCCCGGCTTCCCGCGCGACACTCGTGCTTATTCATTGGTTATTCGCCACAATGAAAGGCTTTTCCTGCTCACTCTGTGCGCTTGGTTTGGGGCTTGGTCTATTCGGCGCGAGAGTATCGGCGGCAGAGTTCAAGCGACGCGATGGGGTACACAGGTTAGAAAAGGCCCATGTTACGGCTGTTGCCGAGTTGGGGCGGAGAGCCACGGTGTGTTCGACGGGCTATGCGGCTTGCCCGGCCAGCTTGGGCGGAGGTTGCTGCCAGTCGGGATACGAGTGCGCGACGGACTCATGTTATGCGACGACAAGCGCTCCCCGGACCTGCGCGGGTCAGGTCGGATACTTCGCCTGCGACCCAGTCATGGGAGGTAAGTCGATTTCACTCGAGTTTGTGTCGTGGTTTGAGAGGACTAACAATGTCGCCCAGGTGGCTGCTGTCCCGAAGGATACCGATGTGAAAGAGGAAGCAACTGCGTCGCGGCGGCCGGGGTTTCATACTCTCAGTCATGTCCCGCCAGCTACTATCTGTGTCCCGCAAGTCTCAGCTATGGCTGCTGCAGAAACGGCATGGGCTGCGCCGTGAGCGCCTGTTATTCAACAGACCCCTCAACATACACACAGACGACAACGATGACGACGACAAACGATGCGACTCAAGTATTGACGACAACCGTCACTGCAACTACAGTAATTACGCCCTCAAGGCCAACCACAGCCCCGACTGCCGAGGCGACGATGAAGGGCGACGACCCAGACCAAATAGTCATCAAATACTACCCCAGCTCCGTCCCGAAGGAAAAACCGATCAGCAGCGACGATGGTGGCAGTGACGGTCTGACTACAGGCCAAATCGCCGGCATCGTGGCGGGAGGCGTTGGCTTGCTCATCATCGTTCTCGTGGCAGCCTGGATCATCATTCGCCATCTCAACAAGGTCGTCAAAGCAGTCGAGACCAGCAACAGGGGCACATCGACAGGTACCAAGTCACGGCCATCGATGTACCAGTTCAAGCCGACGCCATCCGAGGTGGATGACATGAGTGTCGACCCCCTTATGATGTCCCCTCGGCCATCCCACCGCAGACACGATTCCGACACGACGGCCCACACTCACGGCCTTGGAAGCCCGGACTTTACACCGCCCTATCGAGGCACGCCTAGCACGATCGGCGACTATCAAGCCGTCCCCCAAGGCTCGGGATCAGACCGGCATGCAAGTTACGATTCCACGTACAACGGGGGCTACTTCGACATGGCGCCGGATCGTAGCCAGCGCGTCAGCCAGGGATCGAGTGCCTGGATCGGCGTGCACCGCCAAAGCACGGATTCGCAGGGCACCTACGCTCATCTCCGCCATTATAGTAACGCGAGCGAGGCGAGCAGCGACGGCATGCAGGAGCTTGACGCGACGCCTTACGTCCCTGAACTGGCGGCCACACCAGTACCGGACGGTCGTAGGCGATCATCCAGCGGCCTTTCGGGGATGAGTCGGCCTCCGGCCGTACACCAGCGTCGGCGGAGTAGCGAGGGCGGCGGCAGCGGTGCAAGGAGCAGGAGCGACAGCGCAGCGGCCGGCGGTGGATTGGGTGTCGTGAGCGAGGATACCGAGGTCATTGGGCACTACGGGCCTTCTGATCGCGGGACAGGCCAGACGGACTCTGGAAGGTGATGTTGGCTGCCGTCTGCTCTCTAGCATGGCTACATCTTCTCAATCAACCTGTGTTAATAAATTCGGAGGTTGGTTTATTCATATGTCAAAAAACTTGGGTGGAGAGGTCAGGCGACGAGTCGTGCTCAGTAGGCACATCTTTGTCAAGCCGGTAGATGGAAGGATACACGGAAAGGCAAGCGGAACAGTGGAGGGCACTGGGTATATCATCTGGGAGGCTTGCGCGGGCCTCGAATACACCTCGAGGGTGCAACGGCGTCAGGTCTTTTTGGGTGCCACGATGGTGGCTCGCCCACCCTCATCGTCAAAAGGCGAAAGGGCTTTTCTGGTTGATAGGCGTTCAGGTCTTTTCTTTGGGCCGGCTACAATATATTGATACCTGTTCAGCAATACGTATAATTCTTTGGCCTAGAGATTTCGGATCATATGTGCTTGTATCCGAAGTCTTCCTAGAGTTCCATGGGTATTCCTGGATGCTAAGAACCAACCCAGATTGAAGATAATTAGTAAGGAACATCTGCCGGTCACCTTTCTCTCTTCATCGCCATCGCACATTTCTTTACAGGAATCCTTCCATCCCAACAAATACCCACTGAAGGAGACACACTCACGGCATCATGACACTAAGTGATACTCTCTGACAAAGGCTGCGAGAACCAGCTCTGGTGGGAACACTCATGCAACCATTCAATCACAATTTTTCTTGAATGCATTGTATGGTTTACTGGCAGGCTTAACGATAGGCGTGATGCTTCATAGATGGGAGATCTAACTTGAATATGGATACTGATTTGCGAGGCCGGTGATCTCATATTAGCTTGAACCTCTAATTTTTTCTTTCTATATGCCCATTTGCTCTCACGACTGGGAGGTCGCTGCGTAAATATGTGAGAGTTCCGATCTGGGTTCTGCTGTCATGAGAATATGGTCTACAGGACCAGAGTAATCAGACAGGATCGAGGGGAATCCTTGAATAAGCCTGGCAGATTCCACGGGCTTTTTAAGATGCTGCGAAGCTCCTGTCGAAGGCTTCACCGCACACACGTCATTCACAACTCTGAGGAGCATCCTCATATTGTCGGGTGTAAGGTTGTGGGGACCTTGGCCCTCTCTCCCCGCACCGCGCCTCGTCTCTGATCGACGTCCCTCACCCTCGGGGGATATCCTCGCGAGAGTGGGCTTTCGCTTCGTGGAGATCATGGAGAACAACAGCTGCACGGGAAACGAGACACAGCCCCACACCTCGCTTGGTTCCGCAGGCTGGGGGGACCCAAATGTCACGATCCAGGCCGGCACGAGGTCCTTCTGCATGTCGCAGCGATGGACGGGAAATGCGGCTCGGGGGGGCGGTTCCATTGCGGGATGCCTCGCGACACCGGTTGTTCCTGAGTCTTTGGGGAACGCAGACCTTGGCGGGAGCTGAGATCCGCAAGAACTTGCTCATCGATCATTCACCAGAGGCATTTCCCCTCTTCCTGCGATGGGGGTATGGGAGTTGTTCCGTTGGCTCGCAGTGCCGGCTGCTCGGGAACAGGACGCAAGCAAGTCTCATTGGAGGATCTCGGGAGGTAGTGCTCCGTGGTCTGGTCCGGCTCGAATCGTCTCTGAGCATAGACTACGCGTGTGTTCTTGACAGAGGATAGCGTGTATGTGGGTGTGTAAGTCGCTGCGGGGGAGGCGCAGAACATGCGCTGTTTGAGGCTGGGGAGAGCGGTAAAGGGATGGGGTAATTGGGCAGAAATGCTTCGCGGAGATTTGTTCCCCGGGTTGGCTTTCGTGAGGGGAAGTTGCGATATGGGGAGATCTTGATGATGGAGAGATGGAGAGGCTGGGACTGGGTGATGGCCGGGTGAATGGGGTTTCTGGGGTGAGTGAAAGCTCAACTGTGACGAAAGTGTTCTTGTCCATGGTTTTCTCCTGTCAAGCAATGGTGTTGCAACAGTGAGTGTGAGCGATTCGAGCGTAACCTGGGTAGAGGAAAAAGTAAGACTGGCAGCTTTCTGAGGTCATATTTCGTGATCATTGGAGAAAAGTCTGCAAGATTTCAATGTTTGTTCTAATACCGAAAGATCACCGTCAAGACCGCATTCTTGTTTAAGCCATGGAAGCGGTTGTCCTCCAGCCTGAAGCGAGTGATGAACAGGGATCAACGATTAAACCATCAGTGAGCTTCTTCCCAACAACAACGTGCTCTCTGCCGCCAAGTGGTGGGCTTCTTTCCCTTCACCGAAGACCCAGGACAAACGTCCGTCTTCAGAGCTACACGTGCTCAACGACGGGGGGTAACTTGGTTCACTCATGTCCTTCCAGGGCTCCTGGATCCCTGGAATCTGACCTTTTTTATTCATTCCGCCGATAGTCTGCCAGCGCCTGCCCCGAATTAGAGACTTGACAGTGGGCTCTCAGCTCTGCTGTTAGGCTTAAACAGGGTGGATGCTCCGACGGGACGCTAGCCTTAATGATGGGGGGATATGGTCCAGGGCCTGAGAAAAAACGTGGACTGGAGTGGGCACTCGGCAGGGTCGGGAGAGGGGCATAGCTCGGGGGATAAGGGTCATTCTTGGAGCATAGCGAATCCGATCAGACGGGATTGACAGCTTGATATTAAGAGTCTATGAGCTTGGTGGAAGTTGTGAAGCTGAACGGCCACGTGCAGAACAAACTGCTCCCAAACAATGGTTCCCCTGGCGAGATTTGATGTCAATATCGAAGATTGACTGACTTGAGCTTAGTCCAAGAAAGGTTTGGCCACAGACGACTACCAGTCATCGGGCGCTATGCCACTCTCGAGCTGCCTCTTTTGGCGAAGCGGCTCCTGGCATGGGCGTGGCGCATCCAGGGCCTAGACTTAACTGGTTAGCCTTCCGTCCCCGCCGCCAGTCTTTCTCTTCCTCTATCGATTTTCAAGAGAGTTTTGCCCAAGGACCTTCCTCAACGGCGACCGCCGATGGGATCGCGGGTGGCGTTGATCGTTGGCAAAAGATCGGTCTTGATAGCAAAGAGATTTGGGGACGGGCGCGAAGGGCACAGACTGGCTCATCATTGTGCAAACAGCCCCAAGCTTTCTTCCAACAACAAGAAGCCAACGTCGGAGGGACGCAATTTGCGCTGACGGGCGACAGCACGCTGAAGGGTTGCAATTGGCAGCCTGGCACCTCGTGTCAATTATCCCAGGCGGCCCCCGACAGCCTGGAGAGCGCAAACATTCGGCGGAGCTTTGGTGGTGGGTGTTCGTGTCATGGGCGCCCCGGCTTGCAACGCTGTTGCTTTCAATAGCTGAAATCCCACAGCGCCGACTCGCCGAGTTGGCCCGCCCGAGAGCAGGTTTGGGGTCGCATTGCAGCGAGAATTCATAAGCATAAAAACTTAGGTTCATAAAGGGCCCCAGCTGTGGGTGGACTGATTGTCGCAGGGCGGATCAGGAGGAGATCTAGGCTGGTCGCTTAGCTTGACGAGAGCGATCTCCGACGGGCTCCAGTCCTGTCAGAGTTTGTCCTGTGCGCTGATAGGGACCAGGGACCTTGTGTTTGTTTGCTTTCATCTTTCATGTTGAAAGATATGAAGAGATTACAGCTCCATGAGTTAAGTAAGAAACACACGCTTTGACTATCAAGCAGCAGACAGCAGTTCCAACATGCCTCTGTTCAACTGATGAGTCCATCCCCTGAAAATGAAATCACATTATGACGGCCCAGCACAGCGCTCATCGGATCATCGCCGACAGCATCATGGCCCATGCAGGTCGGCGGCGCGGGCCATTAGGCGACGCAACCCCATTGGCGGTGTCCCTCACACTAATGATTCCTATTCTCATTCAGGCTTTTCTTCTTCGCCTCTTCGATTTCGAACCTTTTGTGCCTTTTCATCACCGACCGGCGAGCTGCTGCTTCTCCCATGTCCCTGCCCGCAGAAAGCCCGCCTGTCTGAATTTCGCTTCTCCTCATTTCCTTATGCAGGCCAGGCTCCCCCGCGGCTCTCGCGATGTGACGCTGGCGTCCGTCGGTGGAAATATCGCGACTATGACAGTCCGCCCGATCGACTGAGGAGAAGATAATGTGCGGCAAGTCGCCGGCAGCTATTTGGATGTTCAGCCGAGACTTCTCTTCCAATCCTACGGAGAATTCGAGCTGTTTTGGAAGGCGAGGGCATCTCGGATCTACACATCACAGCATGAGTGTGCTTAGAGCCGAGTTTCTTCCACAAACCCAGGTATCCGGGCTATCTAGTCCCCCTCACCGTTCTTATCCTCCCATATTCGTCCATCCTGGCAGCCAAGCCCCAATGTCATCCTTGCCCGTGGTTCTCTTTGTTTATCCAGTCCACAGTAAAGCTCGCGCCTCCAACGGATGGCCTTTCCGTGCCGTTGCGCCTTGGCGTCTCTCTGCCAATCGCCTTCGCACCTGACAGCTCCGTTACCCGAATCGAAGACACGAAAGACAGAGTCCATGACAACACGCGGAACTCAATGACGCCAAAGACTCTTCAATTGCTTTTTCCATGTGTAACACGGAAAGAAGCCACCAGTCAAGCGGCGCGTTACGCAGATTTCAATAGTGATTAATATGGTAGCCATGAAGGCACCGTTGCCAATGTTTGCTCTCCGTGCCTCCCTTGCATCCAGCTTCTTCCACTGCTGAACCAGAATGTCTCTTAATACAACCAGCAAACAACGGTGACCCCGGGTAAGGCCATTTAGGAACCCCCGACTTCCGATTCAAGGCTAGGCCGCATTGGACGACCTCCCCCGCCGTGATAGCGTTGGCTAGCATGGAAAACCAATCCTTGGCCTTCCCTCGACAGCCCAGGGTTGAGAACCAGAGAAGGGACGCACGTTGGAATGTCAGGGCAGAGAAGACCAGGGAAGACAATGTCACCCCCGGCCGCGCCAGTCAGCCAAACGGTACCTTCTTCTCTCCATCTCTCTGTCTCGGACCAAACCCAACCCCAAAGTCATCCTTCGGATACGCTTGCGCTGAGCTGCGTCAACTTGTTCCTGCGGTTCGCCGCCGTCGCCCACATGCTCTCCCAACCTGCCTCATGCGGATGCTGCGCCCGCTGATAGGTGGGAAATGCCACACCACGCAACACATGAGCTGAACGGGTTGGAACCAAGGCGTTCGTCGTCCCTCGCTGCTCTTCCCCTCTTCAACCCCTGGCACCCTTGCCCACGCTCAGGTACAGGGTGTTACCGCACCGGGGAGCCTAGCTTCGTCAATATGTGTTTATCCTTTATCCTCACCCACGATGTTGTTTCTCGCCTGCCATCCACCACCACCCCTTGTCCATTTGTCCAGAGGCCCGGTCAATGACCCGCCTTTCCCATCGCCTCCGCCCATCTGGGCGGATGGGCTCCGCTTCCACTCTTCTTCCGTCTGGTTGCTGCGGTTCGTATTGACTGCTGCATACCGGACCGTAGTTGCTTGCTTCTGGTTCACTCACCTTCACCTTAGTCTGCATGTCTATCTATCCGCACGTAGTGTAGGCAGTCCAAGGCACAGCATGGCCACCACCACCACCACCAACATCCACCCCCTCGGCCCCAGCCCACCCCCATCTTGAGAGGACTGGGGGCTGATGGTATATATCACGGTGCCTTCGCCTCCATGTAACCCATTGCTCTCCCTCCCTTTCCCCTTTCCTCTCCATCACCGACTTCCTACCAGATTTCCATCCAATCACCCCATCCACGAATCTCTTAGGACCTCAGTCGATCGTCTGAACCCACCGTCAAAATGAAGGCCGCCGTCATCCTCTCCCTCGCCGCCCTTGCCTTCGGCTCGGCCATTGAGAAGCGCGAGTGCTCCGGCAACAACTGCAACCGCCAGGTCACCGGCACCCGCGACGGACTCCTCCCCATCACCTCCCGCAAGGCCGACTGCTCTTCCTTCATGCAGGCCACCGTTACCCCCTCCCCTACGTATGTTCTATGGTATCTGTAAGACATCATGTGTTCTCCGGACTAACACGGATCTCACAGCACCGTCACCGTCACCGTCACTGCCCCCGCCCGCCTCCGCCGCAACGGTGAGATCGTCAACCGCCAGGTCACCGCCTACCCTACCGTCATCCCCGCTTACGCCTCCTCTTGCGACGACGCTGCCGAGTACTCCTCCGCCTGCTCTTGCTGGGGCATCACCGCCGTCACCAGCACTGCTCCCCGCCCTACCGTCACCGTCACCACCACCGCCGACTACTGCGAGGGTGAGTCCCCGTACCCGTCATGAGTTCTCGAGGGGATGATGATGCTAACACCTCACAGACTTGTAAATATCTCGCTCGAAAAGGATGGTTTGGGTTTGACAGGATGAGAAAGGCTGTTCGTTTTCTCTTCGAGGCCCGCTGCTAGAGACGGGAAGGGAATACGAGGCGGTGACAAAGTCTGGATGGGCTTGGATTGGAGGACCGCCGCCTTCAGCACCCTTGGGTCAATGTGTGTATACAGCATTCAAGCCCCCTCGATCACGAATTCAAACGGACTTGATCATCCATACAATCCACTTGACAAGATTTTGGTTGAGCATTTTTACGATGGAAAAGAAAATGTTCATGACTTGGTGGAAAGCCTGACTTGGCTCCCTTGGCTTCGTTTAGGCTTTCACTGTTACGATATTCGCATTCATGTAATAATTAAGTCTAATTCACCTGAAATTACTGGCACTGTCTATTTGTCTTCATGTCCTACTTGCTTGATAGGGCTATTGTGACCCAGGTTGGATCTCAAAGTCAGAAAGTCGACAGCCTCGGGCAGGCATGTCTCTGATGTCAGATCTTCAAGATGATAAATGTGGGCTCGCGATCTGAGACGAGACATCGAGGCTGAGGCATTCGTCAGGCGTTGATGTTGTGTCTCACGGGCAGCGCTATTTGCTTATCCAGCCAGCCTGGTGTCATCCCCAAATTCCTCAAGTGTCTAACACGCGTGGCATCCCTGAGCTAATAATCCCAATCTTGACTCAATGTGTTTTTCCTTGATTCTTGGAAACGACTTCAGCCGTGTTCAAATACCCACACACAAAGTTTGTTCCATGAAGTTGGGCCAAGTCGAATGAGCCTCAAGACGTCGAACAATTTGCGGATTGCGTGATCCCGTCCCCATCCGGGATGTCGTACCGCCCAGCCGGCCGTCCCATCACACTGGGCCCCGTCGATGTCGATCTTTCTCTTTCAATCGAACTCTGTTTTCGCTGTTACCCACGGGTTCCCCAGACCCCTCCCTAATCCCCCAACTTCCCGGTATTCCCCAGAAATATTTTGTTGCAGGCTGCGGGTCGCTGTGCATCATCGCTGTCGCGTGGCACTCCGCAAGGTAATCAGCCTGTCAGCCTGGGTCATCCCTCTCAAATATTCGGTCTCAGATTACGCCGCCTTACTCTCTCTTCGAAGCCACTCAGCTATCAGGAAAAGATGCTTTGTGCGACTTCGAATATGATGACATTGTCCTTGCGCTAGATAAACTTCCCTCATTACTCTCCGTATTCCCACATCCCGAGCAAAAGGATCTCACACCTCATTCCGCGGTGATACCGTGAACGCACGATTCAATGACGAACAATGTTCCGCGCAATCAAAGACATCGCCGTCGCCCACTTCAGGCCCGCCCTAGACGCCCTCTTCTTCGGCCGACACCTCCCTTGGTCTTTGCGCTGGCGCCTCCTAGCCTTGCAACCCATCATCTTCCTAACGCACTCCCTCGCGCTAGCGCCCTACCTATTTCGACGTCCCTACAAGATCCGCTACATCCCTATCACGAGTGATCGATCCCTTCGCGTCCTCGTCTTCAAAGAGCCCGGAACCGGGTCGGGTCGCAATGGCCTTCGCCCACTTCACGTGGACTGCCACCCCGGCGGCTTCGTGGGCGGCATCCCGGAGGCTGACGCGCCCTTCTGCTCCCTGGTTGCGAAGGAGACTGGTGCTGTCGTCGTGAGTCTGAGCTACCGCCTCGCGCCGGTCCATCCCTTTCCGGCCGCTATTGACGACGTTGACGCCGCGCTTGCGTGGCTACGGGAGCATGCTGAGGAGGAGCTAGGTGCGGATCCGAGACTCATGACGGTCTCAGGGGCGTCTGCGGGCGGGAACCTCGTTCTGGCAGCCAGCCAGAGCATCCCCTCTGATGACTTTGCGATCAGGGCGGCGGTCACGTTCTATGCGCCAATCGACCTACGCCCGAAGCCGGAGGAGAAGCCTCGTCCAGCGAATTTCCCGTCGACGGATCCGCTAGCCTTCATGTTGCCCCTGTATGATTCGTATGCGGCACCTGCTAAGGCGGAAAACTGGGATAACGCGAGGATGAGCCCCTATCTTGCAAGTGAGGAGACATTGCCAGAGAGGATGCTGGTTGTGGTGGCTGCGATTGACATCACTGTTCATGAGCAGTTGACCTTCGTCGAGAGGGTGAAAAAGGAGCGTGAAGATAAGGGGAAGGATGGGGAAGGTGTAGAAGCCTTCTATCTGGAGAATGCTTTCCACGGCTGTCTGGAGGGTGAGTATATGTCTGAATATTGTGGAAATGAATCACTGACTTTTTTATAGCACCAAATGTTGCCTTTTCTATCACGAAAAAGATGCAATTGTGGGAAAGGGGCATCCATCTCATCCAGAATACGCATACTGAGTATGACTGGGCGTGGAAGGGCAGGTTGAATCGTCCATAAACAGATTGAGATTGACGTGGGATAACCCGGCAGCTATACAGATGGTTCATTTAGCAGCGGGAAGAATATTCCTAATGTGTCCGCGTCCCAGTCAAGACCGAGCTGCATTTCGTCCATTGTAAGTGCTTCTTCGTCGATTTCAATGTCGAGGCTGTTGCCTCCCAACTTCTTGAATAGTAAATCCAACAGCTCCACCGCCCGTCTCGCTTCAGCAGACCAATTGCTCCAATGAGACCATGTTTGGTAACTCTTCCTCAGTATAGCCTCAATCTCTGGCTTGCTGACTGCGCCCCCGCCCTCGTCAACTGCCGATGCGTCCGACCAGCGGTACAGATATGTGCCCAAGGCTGCGGTTGCGACGAGGCATTCATGGACCACCAAGGCAGACACTTTGCTCCCCAACATAGTCAAGGTGCCACCTGGTTGTGTTTCCGCGTCTAGAAACAGCAAATGCTTCATGATCTCAAGGGCTGCTTCTATGCATTTGCGTCGGGCCGCCGACGTCCAGTTCTCGTTCCCTTCACTTGAACCAGGTCCTGACGAACTTATGCTAGCGACCTTCCGTAGTTGGCGTTGATATAGAATGATGCGAGATTTGTTGTAAAGACATGTAATAATGACCCGATGTGCCACACTGACCGGCTTATCTGACAAGCAATGGACGAGTGAGGTGAACTTGAACTTTTCGGGTATCGACTCGTAGGCTTCCTTGAGACGAGCTTCGGCGCTGTTCACATTTTCTGGTGATTCCAGCTTGTTCATGAGGCTCAGATCAACTAACCTCCCCATAGCGAGGCTCATCTTGTATCTCGCTAGCAGAAACGAGACTTCAGTAACTTCAGTGCCGGCGCGGGACTCTGGTAGCTGGACGCAGTCTTGGTCGAGGTCGGCGTCATAAATGTTGCGGGGTGGTCTCGTGTTCCACGTCCCATCTGAGATAATCCTCGGCGCGCCGATGAGCATAGCCATCGTGCCGTCCAAAATGTGTATGGTGGCCCAAACCCTGCGACGCATCTCGCCGTCGAAAGCGCTGATGCGCGAGAAATGAGATGGGTCCCGGTGATATCCCATGCGGAAAGCCAGCTGAGCCATCATGCCGGCAACCATCCAGTTGCCAACCTCTGTCACGGGGTTTAAGTAAAACTCGATTAGGTAGTAGTGGATCAGGCATTCGAGGATGTAGGGACCTCCGCGGACATAGTCTGCAGCAATAAGGCATTGAACCAAACATTCTATATACTTTGGCTGTCGTTGGGATTCTCTATGATCAGGCTCCGAGGAGAAAAAGTGGGAAAGACTCAGTACTCCGTACAAGAGACCCAACCATGACAAGGAGACTGCCGATGGATTGGACCAAAAGTCTTCGTACTGTACAAACATTTGGTCAGTCATGGAAGTGCAGTGTGAATGACGACGATGGACGACGGACCTCCTTAAGAAATTGAGGTGGGTGTATCACCCGTGCTGCTCGAGTATGAGGTTTCAGATCAGATCATGTGTCATTTTTGGGAGACCAACCGGGTAGAATAGAAACTTCATTGAAGTACTGAAATATGAGACGGTCTGCTGCACTTCGTTCTGGCAAGGCCGACACCAATTCCTCTTTTGACGCTGGTTGCATAGATCCGTACAGCAACAGCGGGGTGTTGTATGTCGTTCTGAAGGGCGATTTAGTGGGCTCAATCGAGGTCTGTCTTTCATCTGTTCGCCTGAATTGACTTTTCAGATCTGAAATCTCATCCATAATAGCCTCCCAATGTGGGCTTGCGAAATATGTAGTTCCCTGTGAGCTGATATGCATCGTACCTGGCTCTGCTGACGACACCGGCTGGGCCGGTGATGGTGGATTGCTAGGTTGCTGTGGTATCCCAGTGTTTTCATCCCTTTGCGCAGGGGCAGTCTTCATGTTTGCAAGCACTATATCCTCGATGCGCTTCAGTCTGTCTTCAATACTGCCTACATTAGGCTGAGGCTGGGCCCTTGGAGGAGCCGGAGCCATGGGGCTTCTCGAGTCGCTTGGCTACGAGCATGATGAACCAAGGCCTCGAACGGCGCATGCGGCACACGGCTGGCGTCTGTCGCATCGTAGTCTTAATTTGAATCAGCATCTAATGCCGCCAAAATGAAGAGATGGATATGGCAGGCGCCTTGCTTCCTTTGTCGGCAGAATCCGCAGGACAGTTGCTTCTTGTCTCTTTTGCGATGCGGAGAGGGGATCGGCCGTGGCTCCGATGCTGCGGCGTTTTCTGGCGGAGGAATGGAAGACATGTGAACCAGGTTATATTAGGGAAAGACTGTTTTGATTCGTGGTCGGCTACTCGCAAGTGACCCATGAAGCAAACCTTCTTTGAGCCTCAGGAGGATTGTCGACAAGGGACAGTCGAACTACATTTTCCCGTCTTACCTCCGCTAGTTCCGCGGATGAAGACCCCGTCAAAGAGGTCCATACAATTGGAGAAATATGGGTCCCAAGGGCATTTATGCACATCGCGAAGAAGATGCAATTACGAGGAAAAGGCATCTCATCCAAAGCACCTCACCCATAGAAAGTGGTATTGAAAGATATAATGACGTCGCATAACCCATGTGCTAGTTGTTTTGAGCGTGTTTTGATTATCTTATGAAAACCTTTCTGAAGCCCAGAGAGGCTAGCTGGGCTGGCAGTAGAACCGACGAAAGTGACATAGACATCTATCAGCCCGGATTATTCATCTCACCATGAAAGTAGTCAGATACTATGGTCTGCATACATACATGAGTCTAGCCTCTGAATTAAGTGAAGAGGGTTTGTTTAAGCCTGGTTATAACTCCTTACGTAGATATCCATCTATGGAAGCGCCCGGCCACAACAACAGCAAAGCCAGTAGATAGCTGGCAAGTCAAGTCTGTAATCACTGAGTGATAATGTTCTCAGGAAATAGGCTGTGCTTACGCTGCAGTGGCGCTGAGCCAATTAGATCTTCCATCTGGTATCTTTCGAGTTGAGCTTCCTTCTAGCGATTGTACCGCCAGCTCCCGTGGCGTCTGGCATGTAATAGCTTGTTGCTGGGTTGTACCATGCTGAAAGCGGATTGCTCATGCGGATTGAGGTCGACTCTCCGTGGCAATGAGACATGGCGCTATTCCACTCACGTGAGGGCGATACCTGCAACTATAAAGCAGCAGCAACTGGACGCTGGTTTTCAGTGATCGATACTTGACAACGTGGGGATGCGAGTCTGGACTCCGTCGATGAAATGCCACGTGAGAGACATGGCACCATCGGCCCATCCCGCCCGGAGGCATCCCGCATTTGCGCCAATCAGAACCCATCGGCGGCTACGGAAATGACTAGGTGTTGAACACAGCGATATATCATGGGATTCAGCTGGGCGTCGTAGCCTCGCTACTGAGACACGTCAGAATCTTGGGAGGCTGTTTTGGAGGCTCTCAAGGATGCATTCGACCAAGAGACCACAGAAAAGAGATAATCAGCCCGGGACAAGCTGAAAGAACACAACGATGTGTTTATGTATAAAGCCACGGAGCCTCAAGAAAATTTCTATTTTCCACACACAACTCTTCATTATCGCATTCCGACACATACATACGACGACTAGGTGTTCTTTAGCCATGTGTGGTTCTTGCAATCCAGGGCTGGCCATGCTTGGCCAACATGCTCTTTCCAACATTGACACAAGCCAACTCTCCCCTGTCTCTCGCACTGGCATTGGTGCTAGTGAGGACAAACTATCCACGATCTTCTACAATGGCACCTTCATTACCATGGCTGAGCACGACCAACCTCAGTTCGACGCGCTCCTTGTTGAAGGTGACACCATCACCTTCACTGGAAGTTCAAAAGAAGCACATGCGTGCGCTCCCGAAGCTACTCTCAAGGATCTCAACCACCAATTTCTCTTCCCCGGTTTTGTCGAGCCACACGTCCACATCATCTTCAGTGCACTCGCAAGCAACTGGTTCCTCAACCTGTCGAATCCTTCGCCGGTGACCTTCGACAGCGTCTTGAAGAAGATTGGCAGTCAGACAAAGTTCCACAACGACGGACAGGTTGACTGGATCATAGGCTTTGGGTACGATCCGTCTCATGTGATCGACCACCAGGACTTGACGCTTGCGGACCTGGACAAGCTATATCCCGGCAAGAAGGTGGCAATCTATGTTCTCAATCAGTCTGGACATGTCGCGTATGTCAATTCGGAGGCTTTCGACAGACTCGGAATCACCGCTGCGAAGGTGCAGGGGGACCCGGACTACGACATGGTCAATGGCAGTCTGACGGGGATTTTGTTCGAGACAGCCGTACAGACCGTGGGATTGCAAACGCCCCGTCCATCGCAAGACCAGTTGATTAATTTCTGCGAGACCACAATTTCGAATTGGCAGAAGGTCGGAATCACTACCATTCACGACGCTGGCATCGGAAACACTGGTGGTTGTAAGGATGTTGAACTCTTCAAGGCATTGCCACAGATGCAGATGCGAATGTCCGGTGCCATCTTCACTCCTGCATTCCCGAAAATGTATGAGTCCTGCCGGCCGCCCTTCTGTGAAGGCCAGGTCGAAATTGTGGCCGCCAAGTTTGTTGCCGACGGGTCGACCCAGGGTTTTACCGCAGCCCTCACGGAGGATTATTACGAGCTGGATAATAAGCCGAAATACGTGCAAAACAACCCCAAGGGTATATACAATTCCGCAAGTTGGACAGATCAGGCCGCTGCAATGGATCCCTGGCTAGGTGCGGGATACCAGCTGGTCGTCCATGTGAACGGGGATGCCGCTATCGACAACACCATTGCCGCCTACAAGAAAGTATTTAGCGACAATCCCGAGCGCAAAACAGACGTCATCCATCGCATCGAGCATTTCACCGTCACCAGAGACGACCAGTTCAAACCGGTCCGTGATCTCGGACTTGGTGTCAGCCACACGATTGGGCACGTCAACTTCTGGGGCAAAACTTTCGCTGGGTATGTTCTGGGAGAGCCTCGCGCGTTGCGAATCGACCCAATCAGGCAGGATATGGACAATGGCCTTCTATGGTCTCTTCATTCCGACTCACCTGTAACCGAGCCCAACCCGTTGCAATATGTGCAAACGGCGGCTTCGCGGGTGTTGTTTGGAGGACCCCCGTTTCATGTGCTGGGGAAGTATCAGAGAGTCGATATCGCCGAGGCCTTGAAAGGCATTACTATCAACCCGGCGAAGCAGCTCGGTATTGCAGATAAAGTAGGCACGCTGGAGAAATGCAAGAAGGCTGACTTTGTGATCCTCAGCAAAGACCCGCGCAAGGTCCGCGTGGCTGAGAATCTGCTGGCCGAAGTGTCGGTGATTGAGACTTGGGTGGGAGGTTCTCAAGTGCATTCTCTGAGCCCTGCCAGGTGACACAAGACGCGGGCAATATTAGGGTACTGACCTCGAATCAAGTAGCAAATGAAGATGCGAATAAAATCATAAATCAATAAGGAAACATGACCTTCCGCCATGCTCGTGAAGTCATTCGGAATTTAATGGCTGGTTCCCGCGTTTTCTTCCTACTTTAATGGGGATTTAATATCAAACGAGCCGGTGTCTTTGTTGACGTTCAAGAAGGTACAGTTCGGATGTGAGGTGAGCTCTTTCCTTTCTGGAGGAAATGCCAACCGCAAATTGACCGGGTGAAGTAAAACGAAAACCCTGGAATCTCACCTAAATCCTTTCAGTCTCAAAAATTTTCTTGCATTTTTTCTCGCCCACGCACCACCTTCTCTATCTTCCTTCGCGTTCGTCTTCTCAAAATTTGCTTCTCAACTACCCAGCTTCCCGACCTTCTCGGCCACAATGGCCTCTGATGGAGGCGCCGCCAATATCGCAGAGCCTTATCAATCTTACAAAACATCAACCAACTACTTTTTGCAGTGGCTGTGGATTGAGTACAAACTTCGGGCGCCTGAAGCGGCCAAAACGCACACATTCAAGTCGACCAAGGACATCTTGCGCGCGGCCGAGACTCTCGCAGCCACCGCTATCACAGTCCCTCCCACCGTCATTGGATCTCTTCGCAATGCCATCAACAAGCGGCAGGAGGTTCTTAGGATCTACCAGGGCCTAGGCTCCGACGACGCCGCCCACGAAGCCTTTCTTCGCAGGTAAATGCGACGTCCCTCCCAAATCTTTTTGTTATATATCCACTGACGATAAAATAGACTTCAAGAGACACTGAAGTTAATTAGTCCTCTTGTGCCGAAACCATCATCAACTCACGCGAGCACTTCTGAGCTTGAGAGCTTGGTGGCAACGAACCGATTCTCAGCCCTCCACATCCAAGAAGCTACCGAGTCACCTCTAACCGACACCCTTCCTCCAGAGACACAAAAGCGACACCCAGAAAGTGAACCTGCTATCTCAGCCTCTGTGGACGAGAAAATTGTCTTGGAGGATGACTCAATCATGAAAAAATACGAAGCCATACGGGAAGCATTCGCCTTCATCCGCGTAAGCACTGAAATCCAAGCTTTTGTCACAGACGGGGATACTGATATGATGAGAAGGATCTCTACAACTTGCGAATCCGACTGGAGCAGTATTGGACAGACGCAGCCGAAGGGAAATTGTCATTCGCAATTGCTTCGTGGCTGACGAGTGTAGTAGTGAGCCAAATCCAGACCTTCGCACCAACAGCGTGGCCTGGTTCCTTTCAACTTCTCATCGAACACACAGGCTTGGCAACGGCAATCTATTCGCAAGACAAGACGAATAAAGCAATTGACGCCTTGACAATCATGTCTGAGATCCACCACCTCCATCAATTGGTGATCCTCGTCTGGAAGCAGGCAGGTCACGCTCCGAAGAATCTGGCGACCCCCTCTACAGCCATGTATATCGAAGAACTGTCAGAAGCCAAGGTAGATATTCCTACTTTCAAGAAAAGTGTGATTGGGCCAAAGAAAGCAAGGCCTTGGAGTCTTCAAGAGACGTACGCATTCGTCATTCCGGAGTTACTAGACAACATCGACCAAGCCCTGTGTGGCAAACGCTCAATTGAGACATTTGAGAAAGGGTTCCAATGCCATCTCTCCGCTGGAGATGTGGAATTTATTGAGCAACTTGCCAGTGGGCAGATAAGCAAGCAAGCATTGTGGACCAGGCCTCCGGAAATAAACCGGAAACACACCTTGACATCAAAAAACCAGGAGTTTTTGGAGAAGTCGATAATCAGAAACAGCACTTCTGAGCCACTCATCATCCTCGCTCGTCAAGTTCTCCAAACCCGCCAAAAGGTTTTATCCAGCACTCTATACGCTGGCATCCAGATTCTTGTTTCATCCTCAAAGGCGTTTTTCTGGCCGCGGGGCGTCAAGCAAAAGGAGTGGAACTGTGGGCTCCGTCCATTACGACTCGCAATGGATATGAAGAAGAAACTGGTGCCTATGACACAAGTCATCAAGGGCTTCATTGTACACGGAATGGCAGTGCCGCTATTGCTGAAGCAGACAGAAGACTTTCACAGTGCTCTTGATGAGTACACTAGGGGAGTGCGCTGGGACCTCTACCATCAGGCCCCATGGATCGCAGGCTGCCATCTGAATGAGCTGCTTGTTGGTGCTGTGGTACTTGGACAAGCGCTGTATGATGCCATTCCTATCATTCCAGCGGTGCTGCATCTCTACAACGTTCTATGCATGTCCGACGTCGGGCTCCCCAAAATCAAAGTTCTTGAGGAGTTATGCGAGTTCTTCAAAAACGCTGCCTTTAACGGAAAACGTCCAAAGGCCAATTTCTTGACCCATTCGCGATGCTCTCTCTACTACGACTGGAAAAAGGCCGTTGAATTCGGCGATCATCTGGTTCGGCGCCCATATCTTCATGAGTCGATGTATCTCGCTCAGCATCCCTCTGAACACATCATCGACCACGAGACTATGGCAAAGTTATTCGACATAAACGCAAAGCTGCCCTTCAACGAGGCTACCGAGGCAAGACTGCGTTCGCTACGCAAAGGTATGGATATGGAAACATACCTGGACAAGGCTGAAAGGATGGCGAAGAAGGACTTCGAGCCATGCAACCCAGTCGCCAACATCAACTATTTCGACATTTTCAATGTGTGCACTAAAGTTCTCGATACCTTCGGAACTATTTTCTACGAGAACTTGAAGGTGAGCCCAGAGGATACGGTTGTTCTAGGCAGTAAGATGGTGGAACCGGTTCTGAGGACGGTGGACGAAAGCCGAAACAAGGGTAGATCAGTGAGGAAGAATTTGCGACACCAACCACTTCTCAAAGACGCTATCAGTGCATTTGACAAGGTGGATAGAAACATGGCACTTCAGGACCTTTGCTGGGAGGTTTGATGTCCTTGAAGAGTTGGGTAACTGACTTGAATGATGCAAATTTGGCCATGTTCATAGATTCAGTGGTGCAGAAAATAGGAACTGGATTGTGCATTAGGTATTATCCAAGAGATCGCCTATTATTCATTCTGTGCTAGAGTAACTACTTTCCTGCAGCTCACTGTCATCATCGTCGCTATTAATACTAAGACTTCTACTATCGTCTTTTGTAGGAGAAATCAAGTACGCAGAAGATTGGCTGCGCAAACTCGATGCTTTGAAATTGAGGTCAATTTCGGTGAGAGTCGGTCTGTCAGTTCAGTGGTGTCGGTATGCTCGGTGAAACCGCTGTAGTGGACCTTCAGAGATCCGTGCGCAGCTTTTGAGATACAGAGGTGCCATTTAAAAGTTTCTGCCTATAACGCTAAGACGACAACTAGCACCACTAGCCCCAATTAGGACTAGCGCAGTAGCGACTAAGCCTATTTAGGCTTAGCGTGGCAGCTGCTAGTCCTAATTAGGTTTTAGCGCCCTTTTTGCTTTTTTTAACTACTAGGGCCCCTATGAGGAGGGGTCTCTCTAACTTTATAAAAATACTACTATAGACCTCTATTATGCTGTTTTTTTCCTCTTTTTTTTACTATAGTAATAGCAAAAGTTAATCCCTACGTAAAAGTAGTAATCTTTAGTTTTAGGAGCTACTTTAACGCTTAATCTATAGAGGATATTACTAAAGTTTTAAGTATTTTAAAATAGACTATTATTAATATCCTTAAACGTACTAAAAAAGCTAGTTTTAACCTAGACGTACTAGTACTTACGATATAGCTTAAATAATATGAAGATACCCCCTATAGTAGCTAGCCTAAGAAGTAAACTAACTTTACTATTAATACTATCCTAAAGAAGGTTTACTATAATTAATATAGCTATAAGAAGAACTATACTAATATTACTAGTAAGCTTAGTGAGGAAGGTATTAATATCTCTATTATAATAGTCTAGTATATACTATATAAGGCTAGCTTCTATAAAACTAAGCTTACTAAGAAGCTAAGCCTAATAGCTTATATATAGTAAGAGCATCTCACTTAGTATCTTACTTACTAGTATTAAACCCTTAAGGACTAAAAGAGGGTTATTTAGTTAGATAAGACCTCTATTATCCTTAATATTATAGGCTACGCCTACTCATTACGTCTGGGCAATGCTGCAGACTACTAGGAATTCTGCCCCTAGCGACCGCACTCGCTTAATAGGCACCCTATACCTATTTTTCTCCCGCACAAGGAGTATCCTAGAAACTTCCTTTCTTTAGCTTAGATTACTATAATTAAAGCACCCCTAAGTTAAATAAACTAAAGGTTAGTTCTTTATATATCTAAGCTCTTTTTAAATACTTACTTTATTAGTTATATAGTGTAATAGATAGTAAGTAGAAAATAGAGCTAACTAAGCTAGAAGTAACTAGTTTAAAACTAACGTTAGTAAATAAAGAGGTATTTAAAGTAATTTATATAGTTATTAATAAACTTAATAACTAACTTAATAACTTAATAGTTCTATAGTAAGTTAATAATAAACTAGCTATAGATCTAATATAAACTATTATAGTTAATAACGTTTTAGTAGTAGTAATACTAAACTTTATAGTAACTCTACTAGTACTACTACTAATACTACTACTCCTAAAACTAAATATTATCTAAGAAATAAGTAGTATTTAGCGTTTAAAGCCCCTCTTTAACCCTTTTAAGTTTAGAAGAAGCTATAATAAGTACGCTATATAAACGTAATAGATATATAATAAGATTAGGATAGATTAAACTTTCTACTTAAGTAAATAAGAGGTGTAATACTTAATTAACTCCTACTTAGAACTTAAAGTCTAATTAGTAGTTATAGCTTTTTATAGTTTTAGGGGTAGTAATAACTTATTTAAGCTAAACACCTTCTTAGTATACTTAGATTATACTTATAGTAACTTAAACGTAGAAAGTAAAGCTCTTAGAAAGTTATTAAAGCTTAAAATAAAATATAATGAAGCTTTTACTTTATTCCTTCTTTACTTTAAACGTATTATTATAGAAATAAGTAACATAACTTAGCTAGATAGTATCTAGATTAACTACCTATATAAGGTACTATTATATAAGCTCTTTAATTATCTAGTTAACTACCTAACCCCCTATAAGTATACTAAGTATATAAACTTTATATAGGATATTACTTAGAAACTAGAGGGGTTATATTATATTTATAATATTTCATACTAGCTTATTACTTTTGGAATAAAGTTATTATAGCTAAAAGTAAATATAAATAGGGATACTAAGAAAATAAGGTTAGTATATACCTTATATAAGGGAATAGTTAAGAGCTCTAATAGGGAAATATATTATTATTTTAAATATAACTAAGTTAGCTATTTATAAAAAGATTATTAAAAAGCTAAGAGGTTAAAAGATAGTCTTAAAATAGTAAAAGCTACTAAAGAAATAGTATACTTAAACTTAGAGGAGATTAAAAAAGAAGAAGATACTTCTAACTTAGGAAATAAATAACTTTAGTATAAAATTAGGTATTAGGGATAATAGAGGAAGAGTAAGCTAACTAAGAACTATTCTAATTAAAATATAATATAAGTAGGCTTTTTATAATATTAGTAGTTAGAGTTAATAAAAGTATTTCTACTAACGTTTTAATAAACTATAATTATAATATCTATATAATAATAGATTATTAGTATACTTACTACCTCTATTTATTATATGTTAACTACTAAGCGTAATAATTATAAGGCTTTACTAATAATTTAGTTTAAATTATTATAAAAGGAGTAGTTATATTATACTTTAAAATTAGAGGCTATATATAGTAACTTTTCGCCTATATAGTAGAAAGGCTAGATATTAATCTTTTCCTAGGAAAACTATAAATAGAATAAAATAATATTATATATAACGTAGTAGAGAAGTAAGTGTTCTATAAGAAAGTAGGGGTTTCTATTACCTTATAAAGATAAGAAGAGCTTTAAAGAGTAAGAGAAATCTAAGAAACTTACTAGCTAAATACTACTTTATTTATAGTGATCTACTAAAAAGTTAGTAGAGGCTAGCTATTAGTAGTAATAGTAAGGATATAAACTATAAGTCTAAAAGATATTAAGAAGGCGTTTAAAGTAAAGAAACTAGAAAACTATTCTAAGAAACTACTATAATATATTTATAATAAGTTTATAAAACTTTTTAAGCCTACTAAATTATATCTCTTACCCCTAAGTTACTTTAATATAGACTATAAAATCTACTTTAAATATAATACCTCTAGCTAAAAAACGCTTTTACTTTAAAGCCTTCTCTATAGTATATTAAGAGAAGAGCTATTAGTACTTAAAAAGATACTTACTAACCTCTTTAATAAGGGGTTTATTTAAGCTAGTAAGTTACTTACTAACGCGCCTATCCTCTTTATCTAAAAACTAAGTAGAGGATTATAGTTCTATTATAATTACTAAGTATTAAATATAATTATAAAATAAAACTATTACCCCCTACCCTTAATATAAGAGACCCTCTAGAGAGTTAGTTTAGTAAAATAGTATACTAAGCTAGACGTTATAGTAACTTTCTATAAAATTTATATAGTAGAAGGGTACTAAGAGAAGACTACTTTTTATATATAATATAAGCTCTTTAAGTAGTTAGTTTACTTATTTAAGCTAAGTAGAGCCTTAGTAATATTCTAATAGTATATTAATAGCATACTTTAAGAGTTTCTTAATAACTTTATAACAGCTTATATTAATAATATATTAGTCTATAGTAGTAGCTTTTAAGCGGACTATAAATAGAAGGTTTATAAAATCCTCTAAGTACTTAAAGAAGCTAGCTTTAACTTTAACTTAGTAAAGTGTGAGTTTTCTATAAAAATAGTAAAGTATATAGGGTTTATTCTAAAGGTAGGTAAAAATATTACTTATAACGTAGAGAAAGTGTAGGTAATTATTAAATAAGAAGCATCTACTTCTATAAAAAGGTTATAAAGTTTCCTTAGGTTTACTAACTACTACTAAATATTTATATTAAAATACTTAGGGGTTATAAAGCCCCTTACCTTCCTTATAAAGAAGGGAGTCTTATTTATCTAGGGTAAAGAATAAGAAGATATATTCTAGATACTTAAATACTATTTTTAAACTACTTTAGTCTTATGTTATTTTAACCTATAAGCCTTAATAACTATTAAGATAAACTACTTAGAGTTTATACTAAGAGGAGTATTAACTTAAAAAAACTTATAAGGATAATAATATCTTATTACTTTCTACTTATAGAAGCTAACTCTAGCTTAATATAACTATTTAATCTATAATAAGGAGCTATTAGTAGTTATTATATACCTAGGTATATAGGATATAGAGTTAAGAAGTTACTTTAGATTTAAGGTCTTAACTAACTATAAAGGCTTTAAATATTTCATATAAAAGTAGTATTTAATAGAGCGCTAAAGTTACTAGGTAGAATAGCTATTAAGATATAACTTCTTCTTAGAGTATTAATTAGGCTACTTTATAGCTATACCTAACACGCTCTTATACTATAAATAAGATACCCTAAAAGGTTAAGAGGATAAATAAGAAAAAAGAAGGGTAATATAGATAATCTCTAACTCTACCTTAAGGAAAGTATATAAGTTAATACTTATAAGAGCCCTTAAGATAATAGTATTTAAGGACTTAGTATTCTAATGCGTTTAGAATGAAGCGTAAGTAAGCGATAATTAGTACTAAAAGGCTTATTCTATAGTAAAAAGGGGAGACTAAAGTTTCCCCTCTTAGTTAAGCTTAAAACTATAAATTACTAAGTATAACGTTAATACCTTTAACTAATTAACGTTTAGAGACTAAATTTAGGTATTAAGATTAATAGATAAAGACTACTTATAGAACGCCTTCTAAACGTAGTTAATCTAGAAGTACTATAACTTAATAATAACTAGCTACTTTAGTTAAAATAATATACTAGCTATCTTAGTTTAGTAATACTTCTAGCTAGGGTAGTTTTTAGCTATCTACTAATTTATGAGGAACTATAATAGTTATAGTTATAAAACGATATAGTAATAAGCAAAATATAGGCTTTTATAGCTATTACTAGTAGTAGAATAGCTATACTATAACCTCGCTATAAACTTTATAATAGATCTCTTACGTATAGTAAAGATAAGATCTAGATACCTCTAGGTAATAATTAATAAACTTTTAAAGATAATAACTTTAGAAGGAATAATATTTATAGATATAGAAGTATATATAGAACGCTTTATAAACTATTATTACTAGTTCTATAACGTACTAAAGTTAATAGTTAGTAATAAAGGTAGTAACTAGATAAGCTAGTTTTAGCGAAAATTTTATATACTTACTAAAATTAAATAGTATTTAAGTACTACCTTCTACTTATAAATAGATAGAGTAACTAAGCGTTTTAACTAGGAAATCTAAGTAGTCTTATAGATAATAGTTAACTTTGCTTAAGATAACTAGGAGGTTTACTTACTATTTATTTAACTAGTAATTAATAGTTATAATATAGCTATAATAAGAGTAAGCCTATTCTTCTTTACCTATAGATATTATGTTAACTTAATATTAGTAGTTTAGCTTACGCTAGAGCTAGTAAACTTATATAAGTTAGTTGCTAATAAGTTTATTAGTAAACTAAGGTTAACTACTAAGTTAGCTTAAGCTACTATTATAGTAGCTTAATAGATTATAGAGCAGTTAGTAAATACTAAAAAGATGCTAGTAGAATGTTATAAAGTAGGCAATAAGGTTTAGTTATTACTAGTAAACTTCTATATAGAATAACCTTATAAGAAGTTAGATTAGCTATACCTAAAATATAAAGTAATTAAAGTAATCTTACTAACTATAGTTAAGTTAAACGTTCTAAGTAAAGTTTATAACTATTTTTATATTAGTTTATTATATTACGCTATAAATAACCTACTCTTAGGCTAAGAAGTTAATAACTCTTAACTATTATTAATCTTTAAAGATAGAGAAAATAAATAGGAGGTTAAATCTATCCTAGTAGTATAATAGAAATATATAGGTAGGGGTAAGCGCTATAAGTTACTTATTAAATAGATAAAGTATAGCTAGCTTACTTAGGAATCTCTATAGTTCTTATAAGATAACTAGGTAGTTAATAAATTTAAAGAAAAGTATAGCTTAGTAAATAAGAATAATAGTAACCTCTAGTATATAACGTTATAACCTAATAGTAGTATATAAATAGGAGTAGAATAAGGGAATTAGTAGTAAAATAAGTTATAATTAGGAAGTTAAGGAGAGGTAAGAAAACTCTATTATAGTATAAAGCTATAGAAAGGTATAATAAGGCTAAGATAGGCTTAAAATAGGTAAAACGAAAACTTTAGAAATAAAACCCTTACTTCTCTTATTTAGTATAAGTAGTAGTAGTAGTATTAGTAAGCTAGGAGTAGTTAGAACTTATAAATAGGGATAAGATAGGGTTATAATAAACTTTATAAAAAACCTCAGCTATATTTAGGTAAGCCTAGGCGAGATAGTATAACTAAGCCTTATTAGGCTTAACTAGGAGTAATATTAGAGCAGAGGTAGTAGTAGAAGCGCTAAGGATAGGAATAGCTAGAGAACTAGTAGAAAGCGTAAGGGAGGCGTTAGTGCTAGTAGTAGCCTTAATAGTAACTTTAGTAGTATACTTCTCTTTAGCTTTAGCGTAGATTTTATAGTTTTAGATAGAGATAGTATAGAGGAGCTCTATATAAGTTTTAAGCTATATAGGGAACTAATAAAAAGTTAATATTTAAACTAGAGTAGTAAAATAATAGGGATTTACTAAAACTTACTTATTAACGCTATAATATATAAAATAGTTATAGCTAAAAGAAGTAAACTCCTTATAGTAGTAGACTATACCTTTATTACTTTAGTAGATTATTAGCTTTATAGGATTAGAATAGTAAAAGAGTAGCACTTATATTAATATAAGTAAACTTAATAGCTTTATTAGAATAGTAGATATAGTAAGTAATATTACTTAAGAATAGTTAACCTCTATAATAAACTAAAAATAGTATATTAATATACCTCACTTAAGGAAGTTATAGTAAGCTATAATATTACTAAGCCTCTTAGCTTTAGCTATAGTAGATATATACTTTAAGTAAAGGACTATATAAGTAGGTCTTTAGGTCTTATCTAAGGGGATACTACTAAATATAAGCTAACGTTTATAAAGGTTTTAGTAGAATATTAGAAAGGTAATAAATAAATAACTAGATAGTATATAAAAGTAAGCTTTTAAGTAATAAAGTAAGTAGGGAGGGACTAAATAAAGTTATAGAAGGGGTTATCCTAGAGGTTAAAGTCCTTAAGGATAGGCTTCTCGCTATTAAAGAAGCTAATAAACTTAGAGTAGTTAGAGAGTAAGCTTTTAGTATTAACTAAAAGAGGAGACTCTATCTCCTTATTAGAGTTAGAAAGAGTAAGCTAAAATAAGGTTAATTATAGTAAAATAATAAAGAAAAAGTAAGTAATAATATATAGGAGGTATTATTTATAGAGGCTAAGTAGGTAGTAGCTAGATCTATATAAGTTAATATTTAATAAAGATTTAGATCTAACTAACTTATAAGACGAATAGACTAAAAGTATACTAAAAACATAGCTATAATAATAAAAAGCTAGTTAAATAATAACGTAAAAGATTAAATAACTTACTACTATATAGGTTAATAAAAGAAAGAAAAACTAAAAGTAAACTAAGTATAAAAAATTATATTATTACGTTATTTACTTATAAAGCGTAGTATAGTTAGTAGTCTAAATTAATAAAGTTCTAGGCCTACTTTTAGCCTATACTAACCGCTTTTAGCTTATACTAAACCTATACTTATATAAAAGCTAGAAAGGGGGGTATATATTATAAGTTACGCTTACTTATTACGTCTAAGTAATACTATAAACTACTAGAAATTCTACCCCTAGTAACTATACTTACTTAATAAGCACTCTATACTTATTTTTCTCCTACATAAAGAGCATCCTAGAAACTTCCTTTCTTTAGCTTAGATTACTATAATTAAGGCACCCCTAAGTTAAACAAACTGAGGGTTAGCCCCTTACACTTAACTACTGCAACAGGGCAAGGGAGAAAACTTATTAGTTATGCTAGGTACTCTACTCTAGGCGGAAAACCCCCTGAAAATGCCTAAACACTTATATAACGATTTTCTAGTTA
This sequence comes from Colletotrichum sp. SAR11_59, assembly GCA_025328345.1. NCBI lineage: Eukaryota > Fungi > Ascomycota > Sordariomycetes > Glomerellales > Glomerellaceae > Colletotrichum > Colletotrichum sp. SAR11_59. The sequence goes on from JAKMXC010000346.1 coordinate 59,643, forward strand.
ACTATAAGAGATATAAAAGTAAATATATAAATATAAGCTTAACTAACTTATACTTTATTTATATTTTCTACTCTTTTTATATCTTAAGGTATATAGTCTCTTAAAAGAAAATAGGCTATTAAGAAGAAGTTTAGTAGTATTACTTTTATAGTATTCTCCCCTATCTTCGTTTTAAATAATTAAAGAAGTATAGTAAGGATTGAGAGGAAGAATAAAAGTAAGGTTAATTAAAGCTAGAGGAGCCTAAAAACGCCTATTTTTAGTTAATTTCTAAAAGGTGAGGATTAATAGGTTTTTCTTTTAAGTAAGGTTAAAAAATCCTAAAAGCTCTTCTAGTATAATAGTTACTAAAGTTATTAAGAAGAATAAGAAAAAGTATAAAAATAAGTATATTTCTTATTTATCTTCTTAGTTTTTTTTATTATAAACTAACTAGACCTCTATCTACTTATATAAGCTATTTCCTTCTATAATAACGCCTAACGCCTATAAAACTACCTATTTAACCTCTTACTTTTAAGTTAAAATTACTAAAAATTCTAAGTTTTCTACCTCTTTTTATATATCCCTTAAGTCTTTTGTACGCTAAAGAGAGGAAGATTTAATTAGCCTTACTTTATATACTTAAAGTTATATTAAGTTCTTAAGGCTCTTAAGCTACTAGCCTTACTTTAAGCTAAGTTTTTAGCTATCTCTTACTCTATATAGGTAATATCTTTATCTTCTTCTTATAGTTCTCTAGTATATTATATACTAAGTAGTAAATATCCTTCTAGTATAGTTAAAGGTAAGTAAAGGTCTTAAGGTTTTATTTTCTAAGTAATATCTTTAATTAGGTTATCTTATACTAGAAGGAAGTTATCTAAGGTATAGTCGCTTAGTTTAGTAGTATTTTTAGGTAAATTAAGCTTTAGCTCTTATCTCTTAACCTTTACTTAGTATATCCCCCTTTAAAGATTTTCTATTTTAACCTATTAGTTCTACTCTTTCTTAGTACTTTTAATAAAGTAGTTTCTATTAACATATAACATCTTATATAATAATAATAATACTTATAAGAATACTTACTTACTTAAATATTCTATATAAAATAAACTAATAGACTTTAAGGTATAAAACCTTATATAAAAATGCTCTATTTATTATAATCTATAACTATAATATTGATTATGTAATATGTATAGTTACGTAAGCACTTTATGTAATTAGCAGTTTAGCAGGTTACGTTTTAGGTTATCTTTCCCCTCACTTTTCCCTACCCTAGGGAATAACCTACTAATAAACATTAATAGGAATCATCACAATATATCTCTTCCCTTATTATTATCTATATAATTAAATGCCTATAAATACTTAGGATTATCACCTTTTATTATAACTTAACCTTATCTATAACCTTATACTATATAAGCGTATATACTACGCCCTTAAATATACTTATACCTATATTAATAGGTTATAAGCCTAGTTTAGAGATAACTTCTATTCCTTCTACTTCTTTACTTCTCCCCTACTCTCTTATAAAGCCCTACCTCTACTTAAAGGTTATATATATAGAAAATTAATCTTTTAAATGCTTTTCTATCTATACTACTTTTATAGAAGCTAATATACTAGTTAAACTAGTAGTTTAGTTTTATAAGATATACTTTTTATAAATCTATATATCTAACCCTATATAAATTAATTATACTTCTATTAATCCTTCCCTAAGTAGATAGTCTCTTATTACTACTTTATTTAATCTATATCCCTTAGATTATCTCTTTAAACTATCCTCTAGTCTACTCCTAATCTAGTTTAAACCTATACTTATAGTATAATAGACTTCCTCTTAACTAATTTACTATATAGGATATATATCTCCTTAGTTAGATAGAAATCTAGTTAAAGAAAATATTAATTAAAGAGAAAGAAAAAACTACTCTTTTTATTAGTTAAACCCTAACTTTCTAAGTTTATACTTATTATAACGTTACTCTAAGAACTACTATACTATATATATAATAGCTTTTAAGTTATATAACTTTACTATCGTTTATACTATATAAGGTTTATAACTATACGCTATAACCTATTAAGGCAATAATAATTAATCCTAAGGTTTAGTTCCTAAAGCTTATAGGCTCTAAGAACTATAAAGTATAGGCTATATATATTAAGGCCCTACTATATAGTAAAGATATTACTATAAACCTTACTAAGCTTATTTCTTCTACTAATAAAGATAAAAACTATAAGGCTTTAAGTTATATATAGTTATCCTATAATAATAAGCCCCTTAGGGTTATAAAAGATAATTCTAACGCCTATACAGCTTAGAAGCACTTAAAAACCCTATATAAGCTTATAGGTTTTATAAATAAGTTTTTAACCTATAAAGAGTTCTTTAATACTTCTTTAGATAACTTTAAATCTATAAAAGACTATATAAATAAAATAAAAGAACTTATAGATAACCTATTTTATAATTAGCTTAAACTACCTAATTAAGTAGTTATAGCTTATATACTTAATAGTCTAAATGAGACTTATAAGGCTTTTATAACTTCTATAACTTAGTCTCTTAGGATTAATCCTTCTACTTATAACCTAGACTCTTTATATACTAGTCTTATAGATAAGTATAAGAGAAAAGGAGGTAAAGAAGTAGTTAATAATACTACTACTAAGGGTAATAAAAAGAATAAAAAACAAAATAAAAACTAGGAAAATAATAAAAATAAAAATAAAATAAGTAAAAAACCCTAGAAAAAGTAAAAAGGTTTATACTGTAAAAATTATAAGAAAACAAACTATACTGAAGAAAACTACGCGTTTCTATATCCTGAAAAAGTACCTAGTTAGTAGAAAAAGCCTTCTACTAATACTAATAGTGCTAAGGATAAAGAAAAAGAAGTAGTTAATATAACTACTAAAGAGAATATTACCCCCTATATATCTCTTAATAATCCTAAGAATCCTATAGATCTAATGGATTTATCTTCTAATAAAGAAGAAGGAGATATTCTATTTAAAAACGTATGTTATTCAACTCCTAATAATATAAATAAAAATACTAATAATCCTTCCTTAGGTTATTTAATTAACTAGTCTATTATTAAGGAAAAAGGAAAAGTAAGGAGTTATACTAATAAGAATGAAAAAACAGTTGATTTTTATATTAATACTATAGCTACTATTTATGTAGTTAATAATTATAACCTTATAAAAAATCCTATAAAAATAAATAAAACAATAAAATAGGGAGAAGTAAAGACTCTTACTTCTACTTTAAAGAGTGATTTGATAATATATCCTAATAATAATAATATTATATTAAAAGACGTTTATTATATACCTAAACTAGGTATTAATCTACTTAGTTAATCTAAGTTAGATTTATTAGGTATTGCTTCTATTATATAGAAACAACCTATTTTATATAATATTAATAAAGATTATATTATTACTATAGGGGCAAAGAAGAACAATTTATATTTCTTCTAATTTCCTATCAACAATAACAATTATTATATATATAATACTATAACTAATAATAATATAAA
>JAKMXC010000347.1:0-63104 GCA_025328345.1 Colletotrichum sp. SAR11_59
TTCTTCGTTATAGTTAGCTTTATATAAGTATAATAAGCTTTTCTCATAATAGATATAGTTAGAATAAGCCCCCTCCTACTTAGTTTAATAAGAAATATACTCTTAGAATAGTAAAGCTACCCTAACTAGCTATCTACTCTTAGTAACTTTAAAAGCTATCTTAGCTTATTATTTAAAGCATCTATTATAAAGATAAAGGTTATAAGCACTATATATATAAATTAATAAAGCTTTAACTACTTCTAACTTATCTAACTTCTAGTATAACTATCCTTAAGGATTAGAATAACCTTTAGTAATATAGACCTTATATATAAAGAATAGCTAATAAAGAAATGCTCTTTACTTCTTAGTTAGAGCTATATATATAGTAGAAAACTTTAGAAGTAACTCCTAAAATCGCTTTACTATAGCTTTAGTATAATCTTTAACATTAAGCTTATCTATAAATTTAAGCTAATATTAGATTAAGCTAATAAGACCTTTAATTAAAACTTATAAGAGGGAAAGAGAGGTTTATAGATAAGTTAGTAGTTAATTTAGTTAGAGCTAGGATTAACTTATTATAACTAAGGTAGGTATAATAGTTTAATATAAGTAGAACTTATTATCCTTACTTAGTTTATTAATAGTAGTAGTAGGAATAAAGGAAAAGGGAAAAGGCTTATATAAAATATTCTAGCTAGTAGTATAAAAGTAGCTAAGGTTAATTTTAACGTCTATAATATATATATTATATAACTTAGGAAGGTTTAACTATTATTATAAAAGGCTAGTTAAGCTAGGAAATATAAAAGTTAATATATTAAGAAGAAGAAAGAAAAGATCTAGTTAGGTAGAAGAAACATGCCTTTTTGTATCTAAAAAGAGGGGTAGTTAATATTAAAACAGTAGCTATAACGATTAAAAAGCTTATTTACTATAGTAATCTATTAATAGGATAAAAATAGATAACTTAAAGGACCTTTTACTATAAATCTAAGATTAATTAATCTAAAAAGAACATATTTATTTAAGTATTAGAGGTAAGAGTAAAGTAAACGTATAGATTAAAGCGCTACTATCTATAAAAAGAGGCTTATAGCTTTAAGCATCTTATAAATAAATCTTAGAAAACTTTAACTCTTCTATAGCTATACTAATCTCCTTCTTTAAAAATATACTATTATAAGCCTAACTAAGCCTCTAGTAACTATATTTAACCTCTTAGTAGGTATTAAATTATATATATTACCCTCTTTCCCTTATGCTTACTACCTCTTTAAAGCATAAATCTTACCTTTAAAAACCTATTAATTACTTTAATTACTTATATAATTCTCACCTTTAGAAAATAACTTTATAAGTTTAACTAGCTCCTTCTTTATTTAAAAATTATACCTTTAGAAGGAATGTTAACTACTAGTGCTAAATTCACCTTAATAATATCTATAAAAGGGGGTATTTTAAACTATTAACTTTCTACTAAATAACTTTATATATTTATATATAATAATAACCCTTCCTTAATAGATATTTTTATATTTAACTATAATATTTTAACTAAGCTTAACTATTACTTATATACTTTAAAAATTATATTTTTTCTCTTTCTACTTACTTTTGCTAACTCTTAATAAAAACTACTAGTATTATAATTAATACCTCCTCACTTATCTTAAACTTACCTTCTTAACTCTTTCTTTTTTTTTAAGATATTTTGTTATTATAGCTTAAATAGATTATAATATAAGACTATTTAGCCTACTTTATAACTATCTAGATATCTACTTCTTTTCTATAATAATTAAAAACACTAAGATATCTACTACTTCCTCCCCTCTTTTAAGCTCCCCTCGCTCTCCTATTATCTATAAGCTCTAGAAGAGTATCTAAGATATAAATAATATTAAAGAGCTCTATAAGGACCTTCTAACCTATATCTACTTCTTTTATAAAGACTAGTTAGTTAAGTACTAAAAGACTAAATAGGTTAGAGATATATTAGAACTTTTAGAAAGAGGAAACTTTCTTACTTTAGATTACTATTTAGATCTAGATATTCTTAATATAGTTAACTTAATAATTAAAGAGAGCTACTATATCTTTCCTATTTATCCTAAGAATAATCTCTTTAGTATTATATTTAATATAATTAAGCTTATTAAAGCTTTAATTAATCTATAGAACCCCTTAAATATACTAAAGCTAGGAGTTACTAGAGACTACTTTATACTTAGATAGATATATAGAAGTAGAGATACTATAAATATAATACTAATTAAGTAATAGGGTAATAGATTTAGGAAGACTAGTAGTAATTACTAGTAGTATAAGTAGGGTTAAGAAACTTAAGAAAGATACCTTCTTAATCTCTATAACCTTTTAGGATTCTTTTAGAGATATAACCCTCTTAAAGCTAAATATATTAAGTTAGCCTATAAACTTATTATTAAAGATATTAATAAGGAAGGATATATAAAGATCTATATAGTACTTACTCCTTAGACTAGAGATAGTATAATAAAGGCTTATAAGAAGGAATAAAACTACTTAGAAGAGAGAGACTTTATTATCTTTATTAGGACTTATAAAGCAAGTAGTTAATCTTTAATTATAATTATTAACTAGAGAAGTAGCTTATATCTCTATTTAGACCTTACTTAGGACCTTAGATCTACTTCTAACATCTTAAGCTATTCTTAAGTTATTTTCTAAGATATAGTGAAACTTATTAGAAACTAATATAGAATCTATAAAGTACTAGTAGAGATATAAGACCTTATTAATTATACTACCTTTATTATCTTAAACTTCTAACTTAAATCGTTAAATAACCTTTAGAAATATAGCCTCTATAATGCTGATTTCGCTTATTATATGCTTTATAAAGGAAACTATAGCTTAGAGATAACTTAGTCGTAATATATAGCTAAGAAGTAGATTATAAGAGATAACTACTATAAACTCCTTCTTAACTACTAGGTCTAGCTTATTATTAATAAATTTAGACTATAAGGAGGTAATAATATTAAAAAGCTTTAACTTAAACCTAACTAGTCTTTTGATAAGTAGGTAAATATTATAGATACTATAGCTAGAAATAGTAGAAGTTAAAGATTTACTAATATAAATTAAGTTAAGGAAAAAGTTAAAAGGCTACGCTTAGCTTATTCTAATTAGTCTTTAGTTACTTAGGATTTAATCTAGATTACTAAAGAAGACCTAATTACCCCTTTAAACACCTATAACCTAAATAACTTTATTAGAAATAGAGATCTAAACCTTTTAACTTATTAAGATAATATTAAAAAGAGAGACTACTTTATTAAAAGTACTAGAAAGGAGCAGAATTAATAGGTTAAGATAGAAAATCTTTAAAAAAGTATATACTAAGTAAAAGCTAAGAGATAAGAGCTAAAGCTTAACTTACCTAAAAATACTACTAGACTAAGTAACTATACTTTAGATAACTTCCTTCTAGTATAAGATAACCTAATTAAAGATATTACTTAGAAAATAAAGCTTTAAAACCTTTACTTATTTTTAACTATACTAGAAGGATACCTACTACTTAGTATATAACGTGCTAAAGAGCTATAAGAAGAAGATAAAGATACTACCTACATAAAGCAAAAGATAGCTAAAAACTTAGCTTAAAGCAAAGCTAATAGCTTAAGAGCCTTAAGAGCTAAGCGTAACTTTATATATATAAAGTAAGGCTAGTTAAGTCTTCCTTTCTTTAGCATATAAAAGACTTAAGGGATATATAGATAGGAGTAGAGATCTTAGAATTTTTTAGCAATTTTAACTAGAAAGTAAGGAGGTTAGGTAGGCGTTTTTATAAGCATTAAGCGTTATTATAGGAGGAAATAGCTTATATAAGTAAATAGAGACTTAGTTAGCTTATAACGAAAAAGACTAAGCAGATAAGTAAGAAATATACTTATTTTTATACTTTTTTTATTCTTCTTAATAACTTTAGTAACTATCCCTCTAGAAGAGCTTTTAGGATTCTTTAGCCTAGTCTATAGGAAAAATTTATTAATCCTCACCTTTTGAAAATTAACTAAAAATAGGCGTTTTTAAGCTCTTCTAGCTTTAGTTAGCCTTACTTTTATTTTCCTTCTTAATCTCTACTATACCTCTTTAATTATTTAAAGCGAAGATAGGGGAGAATACTATAGGGGTAATATTACTAAACTTCTTCTTAGTAGCTTATTTTCTCCTAAGAGATTATATAATCTAAGATATAAAAAGAGTAGAAAATATAGATAAAGTATAAGTTAGTTAAGCTTATATTTATATTTTTACTTTTATATCTCTTATAGTTGACTAGAAAATCGTAGTATAAGTGTTTAGGCATTTTTAGGGGGTTTTCTGCTTAGAGTGGAGTGCCTAGCATAACTGATAAGTTTTCTCCCTTACCCTATTGCAGTAGGCCTAGCTGTAGTAAAAGCTATCGCCTTAGTATAATAGATTAAGGATATCTAAGATAATATATATAAAGAACTTAAATTTATATAATAAAGAATAATAAAATTTAGTAATAAATAAAGGATTAAGGGACTAACCTTAAAAGAGGGAGATAGCGCCTATTTTATATAGTAAAACATTAAAATAAAACAACTAAGCGATAAACTTAACTATAAAAAACTTAGACCTTTTAAAATTTTATAAGTTCTTTCACTAGTTAATTATAAACTTAAACTTCTAGATATTATAAAGTATCACTTAGTATTTTATATCTTGCTACTTAAACTAATACTATGAGGATTACGCACGAACGATCTTATTATCGTAGAAGATAATAAACTAAAGTATAAAGTTAAAAAGTTATTTGATCACTAATATAGAGATAATAAATAAGAATACTTTATTAAATAGAAAGGTTATAGTTATAAAGAAAATATATAGGAACTTAATAATAACCTACTTAATTACTAAGATAAGATTAATAAGTATATTAGAACGCTTAATTATATTAACCTAAGAGATAGACCTAAACTACTTATAACCCCTAAAGAATTTAAAAAGTATAAAGCAAACCTCACAAAAGAAAATAAATAAGCAAGATAAGAAATATAATAGGCATAAAGAGAAGCTAAGAAATAAAAGATATAACTCCTATTAATATAGGCATAACTAAGAGGATAGCCTTAACTAACATAAGTTAAAAACTTCATTTAACTAGGAATGCTAAAATATAACTAAAACTCCCCTAATAAGAAATTTAGAATACTAAGATTTTAATTAAAGATTAAATCTAGATCTATTATACTAAAACTACCTATAGACTAAACCTCTAGTATAAAAGAATCTATAGAAAGAACTTTAGATACTTCACCTTCCTCTATAACTACTAACATCTCTTTACAACCTTTTTTAAAAACTATTCTCTTCACCTTATAAACGCAATCTAATTTTACTAACGCTTTATTAACCTCTACTTACGCCTTTTATAGCGCCTCTATTCTCTTATAAAATAGTTCCTCTATCTCCTCCTCCTCATCATCTAGACGATAAGACTCTACTATTAATCGCTCTACTATAAATAAATCAGCTAAAGAAGAAAACTAAATATATACTACCTTATGCTAGTAAATCGTATTATTAGAGGTATTATAAGAGCAATAAGTGCTACTAATAGCAATATACTCTCTATAAACTAAAGACTTTAGCAGCATTTTATAGCAAAGCCCCTTTAAATAATAGTAATAATAAGGTATAACCTTAAAACTATTTTTAGTAATATTAAGAGAATAATAGTAGCAATAAAGTATAGAAATCATAAGATTATTAGAGATATAACCTAACATAATGTTAGCATTATAAGTAAAACAGAAAGTATAATTAATAAATCCCTAACTTAGGACTAATAACCTACTTATGTTAAGTCTTAAGGGTAAGACTTTTAGAGAGAGGACTTAATATTATAACCTATAAAAGTAAAGATAATAGCTAAATAACCTACCTAAGTATTAAGCAGCTAGGATAGGATATTTATACTATAGGATTATAGGAATAATAAGGACTTACTTAGTATAGAAGAACTATAGTATAAGTTATATAATAATAAGATAAAGATTAAGTAAATAGTATAGATCACTAAGCGCTTAGTTAGAATAACTAAACGCTTACTAGTAACTACTAAGCGCTTACTAGTACTTAACTAGCGATTAGTAAATAGGATAAAGAACTATTTAGGACTTATATATAGTATAACCTTAAACTTAGCTTATAGTTAGACTTCTATAGCTCTTTAGCAATTAACTTCTTAGTATTTATCTTTATAGATACTCTTAGCTTACTTTTACTGCAAATTACTTATTAAGTCTAAGACTAATTACCTTAGTCTCTAAAGACCTAATCTACTATAGCCTACAACCTATAACCTAGACTATAACCCTAATATACTATTACTATATGTTAATCCCCAGCTTCTGTTAGCAGAACCTACTGTTGGATAGCTGACCGTAACACTAAGGTCTCATTTTAAACCAGATAGCAGTTGAAGGGCACTTAGAGAGGTATCTGCTGGCGGGATATAGGTGTTATAGCATCTGCGCGGCGGGGATGATGGAGATAGCAATAGCAGCAGTAGTTGAAATTCAGCTGTTGGTATGTTGCTGTATTTGCTATCTTTGATTGACACTTTGTGCTACGCGTCGACTGGTACTTATGCATAGCGATCTCGAGGGTCATAGGATTGATAATTTCAACAGCTGTTATTTCATCATTACATCTTATTCATCTAAGCAGCAGCATATAGTACCTAACCTCAAGAAGCAAAGCCAGACTTAATGTTTCAACAGAGCTGGCTACCAGAGCTATCTCAACAGCAAGCTTAGCCAGGTGGGTTTAAGGTTAGGTTAGAGGATAACACGTATTATAAACTCCTACACCATCCAAAATACTCAGAAGAGGACTACTTTACTTCTTAACACTAGCAACTTACAGGCTATGCTGAGCAGCTGGCAAGGGCGCTGGAATTAAAAGAGTATTTGCGTCACACGCCGCGGAGCATACAGTATCAGTAGATCGTAAGTAGAAAGAGAGAGGAGACGACAGAGGAATAGCGCACTAATGATAGGTCATCACCACGGCGAGAGTGCATATACCTCAAGACTTTAGGCAGCCGCAGCATAACCAGACGTAAAGACGTAGTAGAGAAGCAGATAAGTTTTCCATATCCTGGATCCGTGGTCAGTCCAAACTTATTGGAGCAAAACAGCCGAACCGGCATTGAAGGAGATGCGCTGGTGAAGTTCACCCAGGTGAGGCACATGATCGTCGAATCCGGCTGCCATCGCTAATGTTCAATCGGGTACAATGTAAAATCCTGGTGCGGCTCCAGAACGCCAGAGCCTGGTGTACTGCTGAAGCGCCAAATGGGATGGGTGATTTGGGACGCCGAGAGACAAACAATTTTCCAGTCCAGTACACCAAGGAGTCCGTCGCTCTCCATTTTGTCCTTTTTTGTAACCTTTCTTCTATACCCTCGCACGGCTAGTTACTGCATCAAACACAGTCTAATTGTCGTCTTCACGCGGTTCTACCCTCCAGGCAACCCACTCTACTAAGTCTAATCTCATTCAAGTTGTGTTCACCGATTCCTCGCGCATCAGTCTGTGAATGAAAATGTTATTTCTTGTCTATCTAGGGATTACGCAACTCGAATTCCAATACTTCGCCTATTATCATCGTAATTTAGACGGCGACGCTGAAGCGAAGGCGGGTGCTCTGAATCCTCACACTCACAGGTCCCAAGAGACAGCAGTTTTTCATTCAAATGGGCGCAAGAGATAGTTCAGACACGCAAATAGTACAGCGAGCGTAACCAGATTAGGTTTCAGTTTCCACCCTGTCGCACAAAGCGAATATTGCGGCTGTTGCACTTCGCCCCGAAGTGATTATGAAACTAAAGAAAACTGCGTGGGGGCTTTTGGAAGTATGATATTTGAGCTGGGCTATAAGTTTGAGCTGAAAAAATGTCCGTCGATATGTAGGTTATTTTTTCAAGCTGAATGCCTGGTTTCCTGGCTAGCTACCAAGACTGAAATTCGGATCCTGCCGAGAAGGAAGCGAAGGGACACGGACAATGTCACAAGAAAGCGCTGACGTCGCAGTTGTCGTGAGCTCCGGAGGCTTTCACGGACTGATACTGGATAGAAAACTGTCAGCGAGGCAAAGAAGCGCCCAAACATATTGACGAGATATATCTGAGCGAGATATCAGCGAAGAGGTTTGTTTCCCATCGTACGTTGCCTTGTGTAAGGTATCGAACGAAATTGATATCGTGCAACGGTTGGATTCTCGCGTCGCCCTTCAATCCGGTCAACATTGAGACCTCCTCGTTTGGGGTGTCTCCAACATCCTTCCAGGGCTTTTTGGAGAGTGGTCTAGACTCGTGGGATGCGACTGTATCGCCTCGAGAACTGCACAGATGCTGAGCCTTGCGGGTGTCTCGGTCTACTAAGACGACAATCAATGTGCGGGTGACAGCATAAGCGCATCGAGATACATGAAGGATGTAGCACCCTAAACTGTTGCTCGTGTCCCACCATACACCCAGCCGGACTCCTTAGGGTCGATGGGCGCAATGCCAAGCGGGTGCATTCAAATGTCCAGATGTACGTGAGCGCCAGGCCTTGTCAATACTTGTGTGCATACACACTGAGACAAAACATGGCTTTGAGTCTTCAACTTGTATCATATCGCCGGCCCACTGACCTGAGTCTATCTTTACCGAATCTATCGGCCCGCTGTAGGCCAACGAAACCCTTCCATTTCCAACAATAGAAACTCACAAGAGATACTGATGAGTTCATCTCGGAAATCCAAAACATTGAGCAATTATTGGATGGGTTATACCCAAGGTTAGTGGGCTTCTTCCATTGTACAATCTTCCTCGTTCAAGTAGATATATAAGAGTAGTGCATGAAAGGTTTGATAGTCTTGTCAGCTGACCGCTCATTTGTGTGACGAAGTGTGGCATGGTCGTTGTTAGTTAGATAAGAATGCACCGAGTTTTGTTCCCATAAGATCCCTTCACAGGTCGGTCGACACGATGAATGCCAGCAATGTCATTGAAGTTACATGATCTACGAAAATCGCCATAACACCCCAAATAGACAAACTTGGTAAGGATTATAGGAGGCGCGGTAATGCAGAGAGTACAAAGGGATGACGAACAATAGAGAAAGCAGGTGGCACAAGTTGCAACGATGAAAACAATCAGAAGACCGAGAGCATTTACTTCTGTTCCGTGATGTTCCAATCCTCAATGGCTTCGCTGACAATGGCACCCATGTTACTACCCTTGAAGTTTGGGTGAATATACTACAGAAACTAACAATCTTTTCCTCCTCAGGGACTCTCTATATGTTGCATTCCGGTCTGTTGACGTTTTGGTCGATTTTTACATGACGGTTGCAGCAAGGCGAGGTATTTGTCTCGGACGAGGATCTCGACATTGCTTTTAAAACAGTAGGCGTGAAGGTACTGTTTTCTTGACGGGACATGGATAGCCGACGACTGGAAGCGTGACAGTGACCTTTGTAAAAGCGATAGAGTAGTCGACCAGATGGAGCATTTGTTGGGAGGTGAGGTTATAATAATGATGATAGTAATGGTCCTGGTTTGTGGCGTTTTCTCACGCATCACTCAGCGAGGAAGGAAAACCAAAAGGGAGATCCCAATGAATAGCGCTTCAGTAACTGTCTCAGCAATTCTCTTAAAACCGAATATGCCGGCGATATTTAACTTCACGCAGTTGTATATTGAGTTCTGGACGTCGCGGCAGTCACTCGCAACCAGACAATGCCAGTATGGACAGAACAAGAATGAAGCCCACTCTACAGTCAGAATTCAGCCACAGCGATGCAACACATGTCGCAACGAGTGTATGACACGGAGTATGACACCTGACTTCTTCGTCATTGATTCGTGCTTCGCAACCGGCTCAAGCAAAGTACGCGGCCAAAATTACCGTCACCGCGCGCAACGCCAAGCTCGCATAGTCATCGTTTTGAAACATGATCATTGCACAGCCCTCCAATGAATTGGTTGTTCACGAAACATTATGGAAATCGAAGCTCAAGCGACGAGATTCGCTTAGTTAGAAACGCTGATGGCGAAGGCAAACTTTGCGGAACTGAACAGCGTCGAATATGCCTGTGCTCTTCAACATGGTTCCATTGTAATCAGCCTGGACATTATCCTTGATCTAGACTGAGTATGGACTTATCGTTTCCCTACCTACACTCGCATACCTTAGTGCATATTGCGCCGCCTTTGCTGGTTATAGCTTAGATGATAGGAGTAGGTTTTCTAGCAACGATAGTCCATCGCAGGGCTATTAAATGCGCAACCCACTTACTACATATTATAGTCAGCTATCTAACAGTAGGGTCTGCTAACAGAAGCTAGGGATTAATACGTTATAACAGTATACTAGGTTGTAGTTATAGGCTAATAGTAGATTAGGTCTTTAGAGACTAAAGTGATTAGTCTTAGGCTTAATAAGTAATTTATAGTAAAAGTAAGCTAAGAGTATCTTAAGGATAAATACTAAGAAGTTAATTACTAAAGAGCTATAGGAGTCTACTTATAAGCTAGGCTTAAGGTTATACTATATATAAGTTCTAAATAGTTTCCTTATCCTACTACTAATTACTAGTTAGGTATTAATAAACGTTTAGTAATTATTAGTAAGTACTTAGTAATTACTATTAAATACTTAGTAATTTATATTACTTACTTAGTCTTATCTTATTATTATATAACTTATACTATAATTCTTCTATTTCTAAGTAAGTCCTTATTATTCCTATAATCCTATAGTATAAATATTCTATCTTAGTTACTTAATACCTAAGTAAGTTATTTAGCTATCATCCTTATTTATAAGTTATAATATTAAGTCCCCTCCCTAAAAGTTTTATTCTTAAGACTTAATATAAGTAGGTTATTAGTCTTAAGTTAGAGATCTATTAATTATACTTCCTAATTTACCTATAATACTAATACTATATTAGTTTATATTACTAATAATCTTATAATTTCTATACTTTATTATTACTACTATTCTCTTAATATTACTAAGAATAGTTTTAAAGTTATACCTTATTATTACTATTGCGTTAGAGGTTTATATTATAAAATACTACTTAGTTTATTAGTCTATAGGGAGTATATTATTATAGGGGGTACTTATTATTCTTATAATATTTCTAATAATATAATTTACTAATATAAGTTCTTCTATATATTTCTCTATTCTTACTAATTAGTTATAGTAGAGCGTTTAATAGTAGAGTCTTATTATTTAGATAATAAAGAAGAAGAAACTAAAGAGTTATTTTGAAAAAGAATAGAGGTACTCTAGAAAGTATAAGCTAAAGTAAATAAAGCTTTTATTAAGTTAGATTATATTTATAAAGTAAAGTAAATAGTTTTTAAGAAGGGTTATAAAGAGACTTTAGTTATTATAGAAAAAGATAGAATATTAAGAGATCTTCTAGTTAAATCTTCTCTAGTTTTAGAAATATAGTTAATAAGTACTTTAGAGGTGTTAGATTTAAATACTATTCTTAACTAGAATCTTAATATTTTAGATTTCTTATTAGGAGAGTTTTAGTTATACTTAGGTATTCCTAAGTAAATAAATAGTTTCCCTTATTATAGTCTATCTACTTCTATTAATAGTTTAATATATTTATATAGGTGTTTAATATATAAGTAACTAGTAGTATTTATTAGAGGTAAAGCTATAGTTACTACTAATATTATTTCCTATTCTTAATACTATTACTAGTAGGTTATAAGTTTATTTTTTATATTAGTAATATTTTTAGTTAGTTCTTATATATTATCTTTATAACTATATCTTTTCTACTTAATAAAGTATTAATATCCTTCTAATTCTTTAAAGTAGTTAATAATTTATTTAACTTTATATCTTAGTTTGTTATCTTCTATAATAATAAGGTTATTTATCTAAGATCCTTATAGTACTAGTTTAAATAGTAAGATATAAAATACTAAGTAATATTTTATAGTTTCTAGGAGTTTAAGTTTATAGTTAACTAGTGAAATAACTTATAAGATTCTAAAAAGTCTAAGTTTTTTATAGTTAAGTTTATCGTTTAGTTGTTTTATTTTAATATTTTACTATATAAGATAGGTACTATCTCCCTCTTTTAAAGTTAATCCCTTAATCCTTTACTTCTTACTAAATTTAATTATTCTTTATTATATAAATTTAAGTTCTTTATATATACTATCTTAGATACCTTTAATCTATTATACTGAGGTAATAGCTTTAATTACGTCTAAGCTAGGTTAAGGTTCTCTATATATTATTAGTTTAAATCTATAGTTAAGGTAGAAGGGGGATTCCTTAGTACTTTCTCTTACTATACTATTATAAGTAAACTAAGCTATTAGTAGTAATATTATCTAGTTATCTTAATTATAATTAATATATATATAGAGATATATTTTAAAGATTTAGTTAATTTATTCTATTTATCTATCTATTTATAAGTAGAATATAGTAGATATTAATTATTTAATACTAAGTTTTAATATAATTAATTTCTAAAAGTTAGAAGTAAAGATTCTATCTCTATCTAATATAATTTCTTAAAGTGTTCTATAGTTTATAATAATATACTTAAGAAATATATAGGTATATTCTTTAGTATTACTTACTTCTTTATATAAAATAAAGTAGGTATACTTTATAAGTTAGTCTATAATAATAAGAACGCTATTATAATATACTCCTATAAGGGGTTCTTAAGACTTTAGTAGCTTAACAATAAAGTTAAGTAATATAGATTACTAAGCAGTTTATAGTATAAGTAAAGGTTATAGTATACTATAAAGTTAATATTAAGTAGGTTTACTTTTAAAGTAGACCTTATAATCCTTAATCGCTTTTACTATATATTCTTTAGTAACCTTTTCTCTATATTATTATTATAGTTATTTCTAGGTTTTTATAATTCCTTAGTAACTATATATAAAGTAAGTATAAAACTCTATAATTACTTTATTATTTAGTTTACTAGTTAAGCTAGTATTAGATCGTCTAGCTATTATTAAAAGTTTAGTTACTAGTATTAAGTCTCTATTATTATTTCCTTTAAGAATTATCTAGGTTTCTTTAAGTATTAGGATATTATAGTCTAGTTATTAGCTAAAAGCGTTAGCTTTACTATTTTCTAATCTTTTTTAATAAATAATTTAGAAGTTAAACTTTAATAGGAATTTAAACTATCTAATTTATTATTTATTTAATACTTTTAAAGTTATAAAGTATAAAAGGTTCTTATAGTCTAAGTATATAAGTACTTTATAGATAGTTCCTAAGAGTTTAGGTCTTTATTCTTTAAAAGTTTTAATAATTACTATAAGTTCCTTATTATAGATCTAGTAATTAAGTTTAGGTTTATAGAACTTACGAGAGAAGAAAGTGTAAAAATATAGCTATCTTTCTAAGTCTTATTATAATAGTTATACTCTAAGAGTATAGTTTAAGGAATTTAGTTCTACTTTAAATTATTTAGTAAGATCTAATATTATTAAAACTAGTTTACTACTAATAAGATCCTTAATTTTCTAAAAAGCTATTTACTAAAGTTCTTCTTATATAAATAAAGTATCTTTATACCTAAAGTTAGTAAGGGCTATATTAATCTTACTATAGTTTTTAATAAATTTTTAGTAGAAATTAATAAAACCTAGGAATCTTTAGACTTCTTTAAGGTTCTTAGGTTCTAGCTATTCTTTAATAGCTTTAATTTTATTTTCTAATATTTAAACTTTTCTAGGGGTAATAATAAATCTAAGGTATTTAACTTTTTATATATAGAATTTGCTTTTCTTAGGTTTAACTAGAAGCTTAGTTTCCTAAAAAGTTTATAAGATATAGTATATATTTTCTCTATATTTCTTAAGTATAAGTGAGAAAATAAAGATATTATCTAGATAGATTACTATATAGATATTAATATATTTATATAAGACCTAGTTAATTATATTCTAGAATATTATAAGAGCGTTAATAAGACTAAAAGGTATAATAAGGTACTTAAAATATCCTTTTTATATTCTAAAAGTAGTTTTCTATTCTTCTCCTTACTTTATTCTAATTAGGATATAAGTACCTTTAAAGTTAAAGGCTATAAACTAATTAGCTCTATAAAAGAGTTATCTTATTTCGTCTATAAGTAGTAGTAAGTAGTAATTTTTAATTATTATTTTATTAAGTATATAGTAGTTAATATATAGTTATAGTTTTCTATTTTTCTTTAGTATAAATAGAATTAAGCTTCCTATTAGTAATATTAAAAGTCTAATATAACCTTTCTTAAAGTTTTCATTAAGGTATTTATCTAAAGCTTCTATTTCTATTTAGTTAAGTTTATAGATCTTATTAAAGCGTAGTTCTTTTCCTTTCTTAAAAGGAATCTTATAGTTAAAACTAATATATTTAAGCAGTTTAGTTTCTAGCTTAGCTATAAAGAGTTTCTTATAAACTTAATATTCTTCTAGGATAGATAGAAGTAGATTATTCTTTTATTCTAGATCTATTATTATTAGTAGTTATAATATAGCTTCTTTTACTTTAAAGTAATAGAGGTATTATTTTACTATTCCTAACTATATTAACTTATTTAAGGCTTAATTCTAGTAGGGCTACTTAGGGACTAAATTATTATAGTTCTAATAGAGTTAGCTATTACTTTAATCTATCTATAGGTTATTTATATATAGCTAGAGTAATCCTAGTACTATATTATATATTCCTCTATTAATAATATTAAATTAAATTCTTTTTTTCTAATCTAAGTAACTTATCTTAAGGGGCGTAGTTTTATTATAGATAATACTTCCTTTATACTTAAATTCTTCTCTTTCTACTATATATAGAAGGTATAGTTATTTCTTTCCTCCCTATTATACCTCTAGCTTATTTATAACTTAAGGGGTAATAAAATTTATTTTAGCTTTATTATTAATTAGTATAAGTATTATTTATTTATTAATAGTAACTTTAAGTTCTATATTATCTTTATATCTTTATAATATCTAGTAAATAGATCTTTTCTTAGTTACTTATTATAATCTATTATTAGTAAGTAAGTTTAGTTTTTTAACTACTTTAATTATCTAAAGTAAGTAATCTATTTTCCTTCTTATTATACTTTTAAGAAGCTATTTTTATAGATTCTAACCTATAGAGGTTTAAGTCTATCCTTTATAATTCTCTAGGCGTATATCTTTTCCTAGTAGTAGACTTAATATTTATCTTACTAGTATTTATCCTACTTTATATTATTATTATATTAATATCTTATAAGAAACTAAAGGCTAAGTCTAAAGATTATAAAGTTATCTTTAAGCAATATTATAGTCTATTTAATTATAGTAGCTATTAAGTAAATCTTATAAATAAGCTAATTATTATATCTTCTAAAGTAGAACTAGTAATTATACTTTTCTCCTATATATTCTTTATATTTATTATAGAAATATTGAAGCTAGAAGAGGGTTCTATAGAGTTAGTAGTTACTTCTTAGTATAAAATAGTCTTCTATATATAGCTAAGAAGTATAGTCTTAGTTTTATTATCCTACTAAGATATTATAGAAGTATTATTATTATTTATCTTAAAGTATATTAATTTCTTAATACTTTAGAAATTACTTAATTCTATTTTCTTAGTTATTAAAGGACTCTTTAAAACTAAAGTTATCTATACTAAAGGTAAACCTATAAGCGATCTCTATCTAAGTATATTATTAAGTAATATTATAAAGTTTATCTAAGTTATAAAGTAAACTTTCGCTTTCTCTAAAAGTCTAGTTACTAGTTATACTAAGGAGTTATTACTCTATTAGAAGGTTATATTAGTATTCTAGTTCTTCTTTAGATTCTTCTTTAGCTAGTTTATTAAGTTCTTAGTTAATTTATTTAATCTTAGTAGGGTTTCTATATATATATCTATATCTTTCTATATATAAGAGTATAGCTCCTAGTTACTATTCTTATAGAGGATTATAAAGCTCTTCCTAAATTTATTCTAGGTATATACTTTTAGCTTTTTAGAGGTGTAAGAGCTTTTATTTATTATTATCTTCTAGTTTTTAGTCTTATATAGTAGAGGAGGTATTAATAGGTTTAAACTACTAAATCTATAGTATTTTATTAAGTTATTCAGCTAGCTTTTTTATAATTTTACTATTATTAGTATATATTATTATTAAGGTTTTAGGGTAAATATCTAAGATAGTTATATTATAACTAAATCGTCTAAGATTACTATCTTTTAAGTAGTATTCTAATATTTCCTTATTTTTAAAGTAAATTTCATAGTTATTATTATAATATCTAGTCTAAGATTATAATATATATAATGCTTTTATAATTATATTAATTTATTAAGGTTACTTAGCTATTAGTTTCTAGGGGAGCTTTTTAAGTTACTTATAGTCTTTAGTAATATACCCTTATTTATTATAGTTATAGTACTTAAGGTTCTAAGGTTTTTTATTATTAGGTTTAGTTATTATATTAAGGTCTATAGATCTACTATATTATCTATAAATAGTACTTTATTATATATTACTCTAATTATTATAAGGTCTACTATTATTCTACTAGTAGTTAAACTTCTATTAAGGTTGCTATTAGTACTTATATCTAGAGTTTAGTCCTTATTATTTTTACTTTTTTCTTTTTAATATTTAAAAAGTTAATTATTAATTTTAATAGTAAAGTTAGTATACTAAAGGAAGTTTTTAGAGTAGTTAATCTTAATAATCTTATCCTTAACTTTATCCTTAAGCTTTTAATAGAATATAAAGATCTTAGTTTCTTTAGTAAGGTTAAGCTAGACGCTAAGTTATCTAAATATAATAGTATATTCCTTAATAAACTTAGTTTACTTAAGTTAAGCTAGCTTATATTTAGCCTATTACTTTTCGTTAAGGTCTTAGAAGAGAGAGCATAAAGCGTCTTTAAATCCTTAAAAGCTACTATAGATATTATAGGTTTTAGTAGAGTATTTATCTAGTATTTTATACTTAAGAAATTCTTCTTAAATAGGTTTAAACTACTTAAAAACCCTTCTATCAAAATAAGTAGCTATATAAACTACTTTCTTAGTTTAACTAGTAAAGTTACTATAATAGAAATTTTAGTAGTTCTTAACTTAGATTAAGAATAACTTAAGTTATCTAGAAGTATTATTATAAGTAATAAAAGCACTAAGTTTAAGTTTCTATTATCCTCTAATAGGAGTAATAATAATATTTATAGTAGTTTAAAAAGTATTAAGCTCTTCTTAAAGTTCTTAAACCTTTTTAAAGTTAGTATCTCCTCTAATATCTTTTTCTAGTTTCTTATAAGCTTATTTAGTATTCTAGAGTTATTTATTAAAGCTATTTATAGCTTACTTACTTTTATTAATAAAGGTTTATATCTCTTTAGATTTAGTATTTTATTTCTAGATAATATATTAGAGTTTTTTATATCTTTCTTTAGTAAAGAAGCCTTCTCTATTAGAGTTATATTTAAGGTTTAGTATATTATAATCTTTAATATTAGTAAGTTCCTATACTAAGCTCTAAGGCTAGTTATATAAAGAAGATAAAGATCCTAAAGTAGGGGATTTAGCTAAGGTATAAAAAGATATACTTATCGTTTTACTATTAATAAGCATTAATAGTTAACTTACTAAATAGAAGTAATTAAAGTATTATAGTTAGCTATCTAATAATAAGGTCTACTAATAAAAGCTAAAGATTAACACGTTATAATAGTATATTAGGTTATAGTTATAAACTAATAGTAGATTAAGTCTTTAGAGATTAAGGTAATTAGTCTTAAGCTTAATAAGTAATTTATAATAAAAGTAAGCTAAGAATATCTTAAGGATAAATATTAAGAAGTTAATTACTAAAGAGCTATAGGAGTCTAACTATAAACTAAGCTTAAAGTTATACTATATATAAGTTCTAAATAGTTTCTTTATCCTACTACTAATCGCTAGTTAAGTACTAATAAACGCTTAGTAATTATTAATAAACGCTTAGTAATTATTACTAAATACTTAGTAATCTATACTACTTACTTAGTCTTATCTTATTATTATATAACTTATACTATAGTTCTTCTATTTCTAAGTAAGTCCTTATTATTCCTATAATCCTATAGTATAAATATTCTATCTTAGCTGCTTAACGCCTAAGTAGGTCGTTCAGCTATTATCCTTATTTACAGGTCGTAATACTATACTACCTTGCTGCGCATAACACGTCAGCGTTTAGCTTTGCCCTCCAAACTGTTCGGACTGTGAAAGCCGATAATTAATTCATTTGTGTCCCTAGGGAGTCTAAGCTTGTGCAGGTAGAACTAGCTAAGACCCTTAGTGAATTCCCACAAAACCGAAACAGAAGCACCACTGACTTCAAAGCAAATATGGGAGCGAAAATTCCAAAGAAAGGCAAACGCAGAATTATACTTAGCTGATGCGAGACGTGCTGTTAGATGTTTCTCAGGTCTCATCGCCTTGGAAAGAGCCATAACGTACTTGTATCCCGGCCCAAGATGGAAACTAGCCATCCAGGCCGCTCAGCTGCACACTACCGTCAGGGGGAATGCGAAGTACATGTAAACGTCGTTGCATCTATTCTTGCAGATCAGACACAAAGTAATACACAAGCTTTGAAGTAGATAGGAAATACCAGACAGGCAACAACGTTTGTTGAAGTCAACACCTGCGGCACCTCTCAGATGTCAAACAAATGGCCAAGATTGTCCCTATCGCCGACATGAGGCCAGGAGCCGATGCTTCCACTCGCTTTCATGCAGCATTCCCACAGCGTACTCCTAGTCGAGACCCACAGAATTGCCCCATGACGCCACACATCTGCACTGCTTACTTTAGTCCAGAATCCTCTAGGCGCTTGTATAAATGCTGTGGCTTGTCGACCAACTTCTTCGGAGGTCTTCTAACTGGCTTGGGACTGTCTTCTGCTGATAAAGTTGCCTGCTGTTGCGCGATCGTAGAGTTCTGCAACTGTACTTGTACATCATACCGGATGCCGGTTGAACGGAAAACTGCGAGCTATTGGTATTACCGCAGCCATTTTGGGCATATCAGTGCTTTGTGGCATTTCTACGCCGCATGTAGTCCGAAGGAGGCCGGCTCTGCACGTTCAATGCATTGATCATCGTCAGCTTTACCTTCGACAAGTAGGGGATTCGGGCCTCTACATGTTGTCTGCTCTGGAATGCTGTGAAACGAGGCCGCTCACTAGCCGAGAATGGCCAGCAACCTTTTCGATAGTTGTGTTTTTGCTCGCGGCTGATCGTGCCTGGTTGAAGATGCTGATGTAGCTGGTTGCGAAGTGTTCCGGCGAAGTGTTCCGGTGTAGCTCGGTCGACATGTCGATCCTGTGGGGGCCTGCTCATCCGAGGAGGGGTGCAGACGCGGGATGTCCCGTTTGCGCCGCCCGTCGTGAGGTCGTCGGTATTGGGGACTTCCTAAAGGCCCTGTCGGCGTGATGATGTTCATAATGCTATGGTGGATTACATACCAGAATTGCAACGAACTGGACAAATTCTTGAGGTATCGTGGAGTATGTCAGCATCAATTCATGCCATTGTTCGTTATACCTTCGTCTTGGCGGGAAATCGGGACCTTCAGATGCACACATCGGTCGACATGTTGGCGGTGATGACGGTCAGCTGGTTTCAAAGGTGGAAAACATGTTGCAGCTAAAGTTTCCCAAGTCCCCAGAGATATGCACGATGTTTGAAATGGAAGGTATCATGAAGTTCCTTTGAAAATTGAAAGTGCGCTGGTTGTAGATTTCGGTCTTCAGCGCAGCCAACGTCAGCTGTGTTGGCGAGGGTTCACAGCTAGTGAGATAAAGATTGAGGATGAAGATTGAGGCGTGGCGCTATGAATCGTCTCCATATCCATCTCCATTTCCGTTTTCATCCTCAGCCACCCCAGTAGTACAACCAAGTCAATAACCTGGCTAGTCTCTTTCCCCGTCAGCACCAGCACCAACTTATAAGGACATCGCCTCCACCATGGTTACTCTCGTCATCCTCAGCAGTACTACACGAATACATCAATCAGTGGCTCACAAAACCTTGCAAGACCGACAATGTCGTCCATGGCAAGTCAGCCATTCCTGCATGAAAGACCTACTTGCAAGGCCTATTTGACACTGACAACAATCCTCTCACAGGTCGTTGAATACAATAACAAACGGGCAACCCACTCCGCGAGACACCCTGAATATGGATGAAGTGTGCACCGGAGGGGCTGAATTTCTCCCAAACTTCTAGCTCGTCTTTGAGCCCATCAACTGTTTCACCTACGGATCATGGGGGATTCCTGCCCTCTGCTTCGCGCTGCTATGGCGGCCACTGACGATTTTGATCATGATTCCTTGATGGATTCTATGTTGGCGGAAAGGAATTGTGTCCTCACGCTGCCTTCAATGGCAACTTGATCCCCTTCGGCACAACCGTAACATGCAACGCTGGCCTAGCATCAGCACGCTTTCAGGTGATCTAGCATACAGACTCTTGTCAGCGTTCTAGCCCTAAGGGTTTCATCACGCAAGCTAGCTTCTACACTTCCTTTGATCAATCTCTCCCACAGACAACATCTAACCCCACTGCACGTAGCAGGCAACGCAAATAGTCATAATCTCATCGCAGTCTCTCGCGTCACGAAGATGCCTTTACCCCCCAACAAAGCCTTGAACGATTGGCATACACCCTCAAATGATTCTGCGAATCTCTGGTGCATGATGGCATCGTACAGCCGATACATGAATCGACGCGCCATCAGCCCCCACAGAGCTCCAATCAGCTTCACCCAGAACCTTCTATGGATCATCAACAACTTCGGTCCTGCTGGCGCAACCATCATGGGTGAAATCTTGATTGCGAACATCGTGCTCAATTCAGAGAAGATGGGGTTTCTCGACGAGATCGGGAGTATTATAAGTCTGCAGCCATAAACAGTCGCCTCGGCGCAAGGTTTTCACCTCAATACACAGAAATACTGCAGACCAGCAAAGGAAGACGGTATAGAGATGACCTCAGACTGTTTTCAAAAAGTTTGCAAGGAGCCATGCCTACGATATTTTACCAGACTTGTCGCTCCTTCTGATCTGCCGTAATCAATTGGTCTCATCAAATTAGCTCATATGGAGAAGCCTCCAAGTCAGGTCACCTGCCTTCTGATAATAAACTTGTCGATAGGCAGTGGGAGGAATACGCAGAACATGTCGCATTGCAAAACCCAATGGAGAGTCCCTCAGGTTCAAGGGCAGAGCCAACTCCAACAAGTTCCATTTCAGACGATCAGATCTTATGGGCACCACTATTACATCCTCAGTTGGGGCTGCGACGCTATCGCTTTGCAGGCATACGTCCAGACCCTAACTGAGACATGTTCTTCTCTGTTTCCCAAAGCCTAACCACCAGAGTTTTAATGAACGTCTTCAGCAAATGCTCATATTCCGCTCCTTATATCAACACCACGCCAAGGCACTACCATCTCTGCCCCAAGACTTCCCAAGATATAGGGCCCTCGCCAACCATAATGGAAGCAGATGCCCACTTTCAGGGACCATATCTTTAGAAACGTGACCATTCTGCAGCTTTAGGCCCCTCAAGGTGGCTTAGCCTTCCATGCGTACGGTGCATCCTACGCTAGCATCTCTATGATTCATCGCAACTGTCGTTATTCCAGCAGACCAGCAAATACACTCTCTAGGTGCACCAACGCAGCCAAGCTTGTCTGGCTGTACAACGATGGGGAATTGAGATTGTTATAGAACCTACTGAGGCCAAATTATCTAGCATTCAGAGCATAGTTCCATACATTCAGAGCATAGTTCCAAACATTCAGGAAGTGTGCAGCGGCAATATCTCAGCAGGTATCCAGTACAGACGAGGATTTACTGTTTTGTTGAGTTTTACAGGCGCAACTAAGCGACTATGGTCTCTTTACCAAATGCCACAAATGGGATGTACATCGCCTAATAAGATGTAGCTAAACTAATGTCCGGGACCATCGCTTGTCCACCAGGACTCTCAGCCTGACCAGAAAGTTACAAACATCTCTCAGTATATCTATCAGCAGTAACAAACCACCAGTTTTATAAGCCCATCCCCTTATAACTGCAGCTACATCTTAGGAACCCTGCTCCTTCCATAGTCGGAGTGTAAACCTATGTAGAGTTTGGGGAACTACGTGGCTGTAACTTTGGTCGAAATCTCCGACAAGCCGCCACGCTAACAGTGTTGAAGACGCCCAAAGGTCAGTAGAAGTGATACTTCGGGGGAAGATGCGCTGGTGGTTGAAACGGCGATGAGAATAAAGAAGTTATCACTAACGACGGGAGGCAGCAAAGACTTAACATGGCGGAAATAATGAAGCAGCTCTGCCGTTCCAGCAGTACTTAACCCTCGGAGAATGCACCATAACAGCATTTCCTACGATTATGTTCGTTCTTGCTCCATCTCGAATTGATCGGTTCGCGGTGGAACAGGAAGCTTTTTGCTTTTGGTTTCAAAGTTCATTAGTTCGAATCAACCATTGCGCTTTTTCTTTTTTCAAGACACTGCTGTTTCTATTTCACTCAATATACCGTAGAAGATCTTTGTGATTGGAGTGCTTTGGGAATGCTTACGCAACGGTTTTGATGGCTTCCTTTGGCGGCATCTGCGATGATAACCCAACAGACAAAGTGGGGGCTGAGGAGGTTGCTGACGTTGACTCTCGGCTCCGGTAGCGAGCTAACTACCACAGATATGTGGCATTTTGCCGAATGCCATGTGCGAAGGGCTGAATGCGGGCAGTGACACCACCCCAGAGTCCGCCAGGCTCCGAACTGCATGTCAGCTAGATCTCATGCTCAGCGCCCGAGAGAGGTCCCTGCGATCCACTGTGTTGTGATCTGGCGCGACGGCTGGCTATAGATTGAACGTGTGCGACCAAAGTTTGGGTAGACGAGCACACTCCCGGCCTCTGAAAGAATCCCAGAAGCTAGCTGAATATACCGACTTCAGGGCTTCTCTTGCTGAGATGGACCTAAAGAAAGACAGCTTCAGACGGACTCGAAAAAATGGAGAAGGACGCAAGACTAAAGTGTGCTAGTTCCCCACCATTGTCCGGAAGTCGCATGTTTCGCACATGGCGATTTATTCTCAGTAAACACTAGTGCGAGTTGTAGGTTGATGGAGTTGTTGCAGCTAAAACCGCCACTGAGGAGAAAATGGTGTGTTGTAGCGTGGTAAGAACTGGACAGGGGAAACGTAAGTAGCAGCGCGTCATCATATACATTGACATTGATAATGACTTGGCAAAAAGGTGGCACCGTCGGAGTCAGGTGGGAAACAATTGATCTTTGGAACAAAAAAGAAATCATCAGCTTGTAATTCGACTACATGGTGGCGGAGGACGGCAGCAATTGACAATGCCCACAGGAGAAACTACGGGAACAGGGCCATAAATTGTTGACATTCGGCCATCGTTAGACTTTGACGAGATGATGCTTCCTCAGGACATGCCAGACGTGAGCGAGGAGGGGAATATCATGGAAGGAAAGCGGGACACCAGCACGTAGAAACATGGCTGCGGCACAATGTCAACTGGCAGACCCCTTCGCATGCACTGTTTCGCTCGCGGCCGTTTCATCATCCTGAAAGATCCGCCAGCTATACGTATGCCTCTTGCGGGAACCCCTGATAAGGCCTCGTGAAGTCATAGCACCTCACAACAAGACACAGCGACTCCGATAGGAGCACCGTTGCCAGATGAGTCAGGTAAAGACCACAGGTTTACCATTATCAAGACAGAGCCAGTGACGACTGGAGAGGAGGACCTGGCGCGATCGTTGCTTCGGAGGCGAGGTGTTGGCTAGGACACTGCATAAATGTACAACGCCAGCGGGTGGTGCATGCCCGAAACCATCACGGGATCGACATCCAGCGGGGAAACTGGGTATAAGACGCAGCCAGGCCACAGAAGCAGTGTAGGCAGCAGACTGGTGATTGGGTTGAATATCTGCGGCTCGCGCTCGCCGAGATTCGCAATCGCAGAAGCGTGGTGCGAGATGTGCGGTCCAATAGTCTGGTGGTCGACGATTGTGGAAGGTTTGAAACTGAAGCCCTTCGAAAGAGAGGCAAGAGGGCGAACAGGCACGTTTGAGAATTTTGGTTTCGATTCTTGCTTGTAGAGGTTCGCAGTTGCAGTAGTGTGGGCGAAGAGGTTCTCAGTCAGAAGGGCTCTTGATCGGAAAGGTTCTCTGTCGAGGAAGGATGGAAGGCCATATTAGCTCATGCATAATTAGGAAGGATCCAAAAGCGACGCGCAGGATGTGTTCCAGACGACTTAGAAGACTAACCTGTCACAAAGGTGGAGCGAGACGCTGTCAAACCAAAAGTGTCGACGGCTGCGCAGACCGGATGAGGTAACAACAAAGCCATAACGATCGAGATGAGAAATGTTTCGCAGTTCTTAGACAAGCTCGCTGTGGCGACGTTGGTAGTGCTGAAGACCATGCTGGCGTGAAATGGAAAACAGAGAGGCCCGGGGAAGAAATTGCAAGAAAGCTGGCTGAGGAGACAAACAGCAAGAATGACCAGGTCCCAAGCATCTACCTTGCCTTCTCGCGCGCCCAAAAAGTCAGAACCTCCGCGACAAGGACATTCGCAGGGGTGTGCGATCGGCGTCCGCTCCTATCTTACTTGAAGCAGGACCCAGCTAATATCCTGATATTCCAGGACATAGATGGGCTGTGAAGAAGATGAGCAGCAGCGAGGAGTTCTGCCTCCTTCCCAGAGAAAACCCTATGTCTGACGGTGCTGCAGTGGGAGCGGTGGGGATTCCTAAGGCAACCAGCGGGACCCAGAGGGTCACCCTCCCAATGACAGAAGTCAGACACTGGACTCGCTTTCCTACATCAACAAGTCTTTGACTGCGCAAACCCTGTGAAGTGAGGCACCCTGCAGGTAGGGCACCCTGCAGGTAGGACCATGTGTCTTGATGCACCTGGAGGGACTTCCGAATTGTCTACAGAGTTCGCAGTGTGCCTGGCTCGAGAGACATCCCTGCGTTCAAATTCGACCTCTCGTGTAGCATTCATTCTCTTCGGTAGGCAGGGCGCCACCTGTACCATTCATTCACCATGCGACCATGAGAGCATGCCCTCGATGCCTCGGTAGATTAGGCTCGTCTAAATGTCAGCAGACACATTGCAAGCCCCCGAAAATGGCATCCCATGCGAGACAAAAGGACACAGGCGAATGATCGGCCGCAAAGATACGCGCCTTATCGGTAGCGGATCTGAGGGTCGCTACCATTTGATTGAGTCGCTGCCATGCGGGGTAGAGTGGAGTCGCTGCTATCAGGGTAAGGTAGTCACTGCTATTAGAGGAGTTGCTGCGATGACACTGGAGGAGAGTCGCTACCATGAGTAGAGTCGCTGCCAGAAGTGGAGTCGCTGCCAAAAGTGTTGTCGCTACCACGAGTGGGGTCGCTGCTAGGAGTGGAGTCGCTGCTAGCGGCACCTATACGCCAGTGCCTGGTTACTTCCCTGCCGTTGCTGGGGTCGCTGGGGTCGGGTGTCCCTTGTCGCGGGTCGGCCCGTCCCTTCCACAAACTCTGTAGCAACGCCACTGCCAAAGAAAGAAGGAAACAAAGAGATGGTGACTGCCGTCCGTTCGGACAGCGCGAAACTGTCCCAATGGAACGAATGTCCTGATTCCCCACTGCAAGATTCATTCGCAGTGTTTTGAGTACAGGACACCCTTGCTACCCGTCTCTCGACCGCCCGATGGGGCTCCCGTCGTGACCAATGCGGCAACATCACCCGCATGTTCATCACAGAGCTCGAAACCAAGCATAACTGTCAACCTCACAGTCATCTCATACCTTCCCGCTTAAAAGACACACTCCTGAGCTGCCACTTGCTACGCAGCAGCTGCACAGCCTTTTGCAGCTCAAGGCTGCAGGCATGGTGACGTCTGCTGTTATTGAGCAGCTGCCAACTTTTCATCACCTGCCGATTCTGACCACCGCCACGTTTGCTTGACGTCGTCACCTTTGACCTACCTTTAGAGTCTCCAGTCTTCCTGGTACCTTCCGTGTGAAACCATCCGAATGCCTTGGCCCACTTTATTGTCCAATGTGAGCTGCTTGGCTTGGAAGCCGCATGTGACCTTTGGACGGTTGGAAACCTGGGCAGGTACCTGCGCAGTCCGGAAAGGTATGACCCGTTGGCGCCACCTGATTTCTGTCTGTGGCACTTGTGCCTACCGACTTTTGGTTGTGACGATGATACCTACCGACACCAGCATCGTGCACCCAAGTTCACTTCATGGCATTCCGTTGAGTTTGTACCCCCGCCCAGAGCAAAGTCGATTCTTGCCGTGGCTCATCAATGCTGTTCTATGGCTCAGGGCGGGCCCAGTCTTTGACCAGGCGGATTTTCGCTGCCAACGAATCCCTCCGAAAACTTTGACCAAGTTCCTCTTCCGCTTTGTGCCCCTTCGCACCCAGGACCATACCGGCCAGCCGCCTTCTGCAGCTTGCTCTCCGACGCAACCAGCAGCTCGCGAATCCACTTCGATAACAAATGCCTTCATCCCTACATTTTCTCACCAATACTAGGTTTCTCTTGAGCCTGCACCATCAAATTTCACGGCCCAGCAATCTGGATGGATGGCTGACGACGTTCATGGCGCGATGCCATAGGCGACAATACTGACGCGCCTGGTATCTCCACACAAACACCGCCTCAGGCAATTTGCGAATGTCAACTGTCGACAACCCCCACGAAGCACCCTTCGCACACCTTCCGCCATCCGAACCGGCCTTGGCCTAAGTACGCTGCATCGTCGACCCCTGTGGTATTGAGCGCCTACTGTCGGACAACCTCACAGTCAGCCTGGCCAACACTCCCGATCGAAACACTCTGTCACTGATTGCACCTTCGTTCGGCGCCGACAGCAACTCGGCGAGTTCAGTACATCGTCGGCAGCAACAGGTGCATCTGCGCCGCACTCGCCGATACGATCCTACCACTCGACCTACCCCGGCAACGCGTTTCCCAATTTTAATAATCTTCGCCAGCATCAGGGCCTCGGACGAAAGAGACCAATTAACCCAACATTGCGACCGATTTAAACGCTCCGACTCCTACGAGAGCCAACGGTCATGGGGATTGAACCTCAGGGAGAACCGCGAAGCTCGAACACTGCCGACCAACAAGCCTAGCGCAAACTTCCGCCGTGGGCATGCTGCCGTCAACCTACAACCCGGCCCTCGCCCCTTCCGACCTCCGCTACTGGCCACGTCGTCAAGACCGCCCCCAGGATCTCCAATATGTGTGTGAAAATTTCATTCCGGACAGGAGTTGGTTCCCAACGATCCGGACCCAGCTATCCGAACCCAGCGGCACCGTCCACCCCGTGATCCATTTGCCGTGAGCTACTGTGAGGAAATATCACGAAACACAGCAGCCAGGGGTTGAAGGGAGTGTACATCACCAGCCCCGCGGAGGTCCATCGGTCTTATCGACTAAAACGGTGTCCCCGCAGACGTAACGTGCTGTAAGAAAGCACAGTAGAAAGTTGAAAGAAGGAGAAAAGGGAACGCCCGTTGAGGTAATATCCTGCCGTCTCCACTTCCTTCGCTTTCTTTGACTTGCCCATACCTCGTAGTTCCTGACACGGCTTTTATCAGCAGGTTTCCGCGTCGCGTTTTGACGCCATCCAGAACATCATCGACGAGGCCGGTGAGTGCCACGACGAGACCTTCTCCATGAATCCTGTCATCAATCCAATACGATCCCGAATTCCCGATACTCTGGCTGCATTGAAGACCAGGTCATAGGAGAATGTCTTTCCACGGCTGCTTTCCCTGCTTCTATCCCTGGTTCCCAGCGTCTCCAACAAGGAGGACGGTGGGCTAAGGAACCTTTTGGTCAGGCTGATTTCCGACTCTGCGTTAGAGTTCTAAGCAATTGCATTGGAGCCCCGTCCGCGCTGGAAGCCTATGATAACGCCGGCCAGCAATAGCAAATGCTGATTTTTGCTGATGAGCTGAGCCAAACGAATTCCTCAAGCGTGCGCGTACAGGCGTATCGCAATCTTGCTTTGGATAACGGACAAGAATCAACCAAAACGATACAACAATGGCTCTGCACGTCTCTGGTAAGGACGACGACATAGCGACGGACGTTCTTTTCAAGATGGAGTAAGGTTGTCAGTCGCGCTGCTGCGGCAAAGGACGTCTGGATTTCGGAGTACAAGAGATATGAAGAGTATTGACAAGAAGATTGGCGATGGTTTGGTTTCCAGACGTTCCAGTGTCTCAGAACTTTGGGTGGATCCAATCACGAAGAGATACCCAAATGCAACGCTGCCCTTTGTTCAATATTTCTCCCGTGGTCAACTGCTTCCAGGCGCATGCTTCTGTTTCGTTTGCGATAGGCATGAGAAAAATAACCTGAAGCCTTCAGCCTGGTCCCAAATGTTGACCCTTTGCCGATGGATGCCTGAGTATCATACCGGAAAACAGTCAACTAAACCTTTCTCGACTCCCTGCAAGTACCATCAGCCCTTCCTTTACGTGAACTCGACGAAATAAGATGAACATGACCGGATATCCAACGGCTGGCCATGACCGCCTTGCAATAAGTCCGCCAGACTTGGGTCGCGGTATGGCTCGCGCGTCAGTTGTTCGGAACAGTTGAGGGGCGTCACACAATGCAATGGGCCGTGTGCATTGGGCCTCGACTATGTGGTCCGATATGGTCGGACAGGCTTTATCTGGTGAAGTCCTGAGAACATTACAGCTCACTTCGTCCTTGTGGTTCAGGGCCGCATTGATCGAGTCCAGCAACAAAGTCAGGCGCTCAACGATGATGCCTTTCGAAGAGATGACTGCCATATGGTCCCCACTCCTGCACTCATTTCAATTCAGATCGTCGCCGCTGTTGTTTCGGCGCCAACGAGACCTTTCTACCCAAGTAATTGCAATTCTATCAATAGTTCTGCATTTATCCCTGTAGGACAGCGACCTATTCCATCTCAGCCCCTGATTTCAAAGCCAAAGGCCCCCATATCTCAGTTTGGCAGAATCATGATTTGTTTTCTTCTTGCAAACCAAGCACTGCTGAAACAAAAGTTCTAAACCCACACAACAAGTTTCTGCCCCCTATCTAGCGCCGTTTGCTTTGCGTGAGAGTGCTTCAATTGCGCGCAGAACGTTTCCAAGTCCTAGTGGGACACGAACCTGATGGCTGGATGTGATGGATTTGTGTTGTAATCCATCGCAAAGATGGCGCTGAGCCACCAGCCTAACCTAGCCTTCACACTACTATTGTTGTTTAGGAGCGTCTACATGGAGGGTGTTGCGTAGTAGGGGTTGTAGAAATAGGTACAAACGGGTTAATCTCTTGGAAATAGGGATATAAGGCGAAGGCATATTAAATATATATATGCTATATGAAGCTATAAAGCTATAAGTAGCTAAGTAGCTATAATATACCCCCCTAGTTTTATATCTAAGATATAAAGCTATAAAATAAAGCTATATATAAATAAAAAAGAGACTTATTCGCTTTACTCTTTAATAGATAGTACGTTAATATTACTTTACTATAGTCTCTATTAAAAGTAATCTCTATAAATTAACTTTATTTTTACTTCTATCTTCTACTAAGTTAGTACTACTCTACTTTAGTCTCTACTAAAAGTAGTCTCTAAGAATTAATATTACTTAAACTTTATTATATAAAGTATTAATACTATATTACTCTATTATAGTCTCTACTAAAAGTAATCTCTATAGATTAATATTATTTTATATAACTATATCTAAAAGTAACTATAGTAATACCTATAATAGATATAATATTACTAATACTTCTATAATCTATCCTTTACTTTAGAGATAATCCTAAAGTTAGCTTTATTCTAGCTCTAAAAGTATCTCTAGAATAGTCTCCTTCTTATTAGTAGTAAAATAAGCTTTATATTTAGCTTATTCACCTTATAACGCTATCTCTAAGTAGCTATACTTTATAGCTAACTACTAATACTTTCTACTATATAAGCACTTTTAGAAATTACTATTTCTATAACCTCTACTTAAAGTAAGGTTACTTTATATAGAGTTTTCTAAAGTTATAGAGAAAGAAAGCTTTAAGTAGCTTCTAAACGTAATATAGATCTTATACTAGCTTTCTTAACTTATATATTAGTTAATAAAAGTAGTAAAGATTACTTTATACTTAATAATACTATATATAAGCTTATTGATCTCTTCTACTATAATAAGTTTAATAAGGCTTTATTTAGCTTAAAATAAAGTAAAGTATTTACTTACTACTTCTAAAAAAGTATATAAAGTAAGAACCTCTTAGATCTTAAGGATCTTATATACTTATATATATTAATATATATAGTACTACTCTTAGTATTATACCTCTAGATTTATTACTACTATAGCCCTCTATAGTAAAGTAAAGTAGTTATCTTATATAATAGTAACTATAGAGAGGACTATTAGTATAAAATAACTCTTAAATATATAAATAAAAGCTTAAATTAAGGTATTCTTAATAAGGATAAGGTTACTCTATATTATTAATAATATCTTATAGTTAACTATAGTATAGACCTAGTTCTAGATAAAGTAGTAACTTATAGTAAGCTCTTTTTACTCTATAACCTATATCCTATAGTCTATAATATATCTTATATACTCTTCTTAAATATCTTTAATTATAAATATAAGTAGTAGTAGTAGCTTAATATTAGTAAAGTTTAGTTAGTAAATATAGTAGTAAGTAACTTAGTTAGTATAAAGTTAGATATATTTATATTAAACTTCTTCTTATTACTTTATATATAGTTTATTAAGTATAAGAGAGTATAGTATTTACTATATTAAATTAGGTACTTCCTCGCTATAAAGGTTAATATATTCCTATATACTATTCTAAAACATATAGAAATATAGTTATATAAACTATATAGGCTAATTATATTATTTTATAAGGAGTATACTAGTTAGCTACTATTAAGCTATTAAAAAAATATTATAAGATAAAAGATAAACTACGTTAAGCTATAGCTTACTTTATAGTATATTAAGAGGCGTAGAGTATTATATTAAGAGCTAGGCTTATAACTATTGCATAATAGGGGTTATAGAAATAAGTAAAAATAGGTTAATCTCTTAGAAATAAGGATATAAAGCGAAGGCGTATTAAATACATATATACTACATAAAGCCATGAAGCCATAAGTAGCTAAGTAGCTACGACAGAGGGGAAGGATCCAATCATTTGAATAACTATCTTCGCCCGGACGTCTTCTCAGAACCTAAGTACTCCCTGAATCGACATTCCTTCGATGTCAACAACATCCACACAGACTCCGATAACGCGGCCGGATGTGCCGTGTCTCTGCTGATGACGGTGGTCATAATTGACATTAACCCTGCGAATATCGCATATTCCCACAGCGCGGCGCAATGCTTCTTGACTTTTCGCCTGAAGTGCTCATTTTGAGAGGCCAAGTTCTCCCATTGAGAACTCGGGATCCCGTGCGTGAACCCCACTTCTCGGACTTTGTCTTTAATGGTCTGAGTGTTGATGGACTGCTGAGACTTGTCAGCCAGGTTTAAGGTGTAATATGTAGCGTTGAGATTCCGTGCAGGTGGAAAGGACTAATATAGTGGCCGTAACCCGCCGCTCAGGGACCACGGACACCTGGCCAGCGTTTGAGCCCTACTGACAGCGCGAAGTGTTGGAACGAATGCACAAGGTTTGTGGTCGACGGCATCAACTACCTTAGCGTGTCGCAACAGCTGGGAGACAGGTTGGACATCCCCTGAATGGTAGTCAAAAGAGGCTATTATTTAGAATGGCTACCACAAAGCCCACTCCAGGAAAGGATGGATCAACGGACTGACCGTGCATAGTTCTCGTATGGCCTCTTAGGCGTTTACCTGCGTCGCGTGCGTCTCTTCTTGGTTGAAAACCAACGCTCCCGTCGGAGAACACCCTGCAGACACTTCTTTCGATCACAATTGCTTCAACATTTGAGATTCCATTGATACGACCTTATGCAAGTTGTGGAGTGCCTCGAATAGCGTATCGCCTTTTGGGGTCAGCTACGGAACGCAACGCAGGGCCTTGGCACTTTCTGCACTGCCGTGCTTCGGAAGTCTAATGAATGCATCCGTCTCTGAATCGTCTGGGTTGTCAAAGATGCTGATGGAGTCATCTCAACTGTCATTTCTGTATTTAGCGAACTGAATTTGGACGTCGGGGCTTCGGAAGATCGGATGATGTGCAGGGAGGGTTTACAATGGATTATTACAAAGGTTATTCTTTTGGCGATCCTTCGGCATCACATATATCTCCTGGACTACGGGAACGATCAATTGGTAGTCAAGAATTATGGAAAGATCTCTCGGTGACGGCTGGGATGGGCCGGCACGATGTGAGGATTCGGGGGATGGAGAACCTCTCGAAGGTTGTGGCCTGGAGCGATGTGATCTGGATTTGGACAAGCGTTGAGGGGATGATCTTCCCCGATATTGGTTCTCTTTCTCGTGAACGCCTGACTAGTGGAAGTCCGCTAGTAAAACTCTAACCGTCCGTCTTCGACAGATCGTGTCAGTATGGTTTGTTGCTTGTTTTCGCGCCGTCCAACTACTTCACGGCGTCGACCCCGGTCGTACCATCGATACACCCCGCGACATTGCCGCGCCTGACTGCATCAGCGCTATACTATTCTAAGCTCGTGTCAAGAGATGCGGCGTAAATTTGTCTGACTCTTGTCGCCCTTGATGAGGGCCTGTACCTGTCGCGAGATGTCAACAAAGCCAGAACGTGCTCGCCGCAACGCTTCTTCAAGTTATCTCAAGCCGAAGCCTCAACATTAGGTTCACGCCAGCTTTGCCCTTGTACTAACTCATGAAACGATAATCGCAAGCCCAGAAATATATCATGTCAAGTGCCGATAGACAATTGACGCAGGTGTGGGTAGATTTGTGAAGGGGGCGGAGCACCTCTTGACCGTAGTTAGTGATAGTAGTTGCGACAGCCAGCGAAAGGTGGGTAGGGCTAGATTCCAAGACTTTGAAATGCTTTGGGCAGTGTCCCGGTTTATGAGAGAAAGTTTGAAAGGCTGCAGATATTTTTGCAAAGGGGTCGGAAGCACGCGGGTATGGGTAGAGCTTCTAGCGCTAGTAATGAACCAGCAAAGCTCGTTCTAGATCGGAGCATTTGTAAATGTCGACGCGGCTTTCAAGATGTGTCGGGCGAGACGATTGAATGTGCATGAATGGACATGGCCGGGTCGGAGGCGGAGGAAGCAGCCAGTTTGGGGCGTATTTGATGCAGACTCGATGGTAGGGAACCTGTGAATCTTTCTTCCCTTCTAAGTTTTCTTCTTCGTAGTTTGTCGTCTGGAGGCGCACCTTGTTGACTGCCGTATGACTCTCACGGGGAAACCTGTGATCCAGATTCGACCAATCATTTGGGCCTGGCCAAGGCAAACATGTTGAGGGAACACCGCATTTGCACTGAGTCGGTTTGGAGTTTGAGGGACCAGCTTTGAGAGACCGTTACGGCGAAACCCGAAAGCAAGAGCAAACATTGACTGGGAGGTGAGGATGCGGCCTAGTCCGGGACCCTGTCCACGAACAGTC
The DNA here is from genome assembly GCA_025328345.1 of Colletotrichum sp. SAR11_59. Classification (NCBI taxonomy): domain Eukaryota; kingdom Fungi; phylum Ascomycota; class Sordariomycetes; order Glomerellales; family Glomerellaceae; genus Colletotrichum; species Colletotrichum sp. SAR11_59. The sequence goes on from JAKMXC010000347.1 coordinate 33,767, forward strand.
AGTAACGGTCAGCAGCAGACGAGAGCCTCGGAACTTAGACCACCGAAGCTTTCAGTGTTACCAAGATCATCGGCATGATCCCGTTCCGCCGAGATTGCGACAATGATCCCCATTAGCAAACACACTTTTTCTCTTCCGAGGCCCGGGCTCCGATACCTCAAACACTCTTCAATCCCACTCGCGTCAGGCTCAACATCCACACCTGTGCTGCTGCTCATGACTCCCTAATGGTAATGGTGGGCATCTACATTCAGGGTCAGCAGCCTCTACCGTCAGAGCTACGCTCTCGTCCCTTTGAGACTCTTGGACACACATCCTGACGACCTTCCTAGGATTGCCAAGCCTTCCATCACGCCCTGTTTTTACCTGTCACATATGATCCCCGCCAGCAGCATCCTCGGCGAGACGTAGAGCATGTCCTTCGACCGCCCTGCTGGCGCCGTCAGCGAACCCCCAAGCAACATCATCCATCGCCGTCATCCAAGCTGCCAGTCACCCCTTGTAATGACTACCGTTTTCCATGGCGCAGACCACTAAGCACTTGTCCGATTCGGTCCAATACTGCCTCGACACCTAGGGCGAGGCTGTCGACACTCACAGCCCGCAGGGGCACAGCGTGACAAGGCCCAGGACATGTCATACTGCGTCGTTTGGCACGAAATGAAGTGCTTTGAGATGCGCTCCTCCGCTTCAGGCTCTACTCTAAATTTTGTACTTCACACTTCTGTCACGTCTGCTGAAGACGCTGTCTGTTCCGCTGACACCTGAAATTGTGGGATGGCAGAATTGATGGGAGACCTCCTTCCAGTAGCGGGTGGTCATGAGTTGGGTTTGACATATTGCGTTCAGCCGACACCTTAAGACAATCATGCCGACCTCCTCTTATCCATGATCAAACTCCCAAATCTGAGCAGATGCTATGCGTAACAGCCGGCTTCAGCATTTGCCTTCTCCGAGAGCCAGTGACAAACCACCCCTGATTTCAGATCCAACGACGAGGTTGTTGCTCATGTCGCAGCTGTCAAAGCATGGCTGGCGGCGCAATTCTGACGAGAGCTCTTAGCAAATCGATCCATGTCGACAGCACTACCCACCGGACTCCAGCCAACTGGGCATTCCCGTTCGCGCTTCTTCCGACTGAGGCCAATGTGACCCATTTCGCTTCCATACTTGGTGCTCTGCTTTCCGGAAACGTTCGTCAGAGCCACCGCTAATATGGGATCTTTTCAACGAGGAGTAGATAGTAATTTAGCAGACCATCTCTCCATTCAAAGCTTGGCTTGTGACCAATCTACAATGTGGTGATCAAAGACAAGGACGGAAACGGAGCCAGCCAGTGTCAGAGGCATTTAAAGACCAGGACCAAAGCCAATACCACTAAAGTTGTTTCCAGAAGTCCGCAAGATGCGACAAAAATACCCAAAGGAACTAACAGCAGTCCTTCAGCTGAGTGCTGAATCTTCACTCCAGCCGCCAGACTACCTTTTCATCCTCGCACATATAAACAGGTTCGTCTTCCTGAACATCCCCTCACCATTAGTCCGTCACTACACATCACATATCGCAAAGCAGTACGGAGACTTCAAAGTTTGTTTCGCAAGAACACCCCTATGTAATGCCTCCAGCCCCCTCGCCTGGCATCCGTTGTTCCTTATTTCCATCGCTCAAGCCCATTGCAACAACACTTATGAGCCGGATCTCGACCCAACACCCACAGACGACATCAATATTGCGAATAATAGCAGCTGCCTCTGCTATTGATTTGGTGCAGTGCAATCTTGTCCGTTTCCAGATTGTTTGAAATGCCGAGAAAACCCACATTTCTACTCTTTGAGGCACACCGGTCAAATCATCATCTTTTAAGTTATTTCCTGGAATATTTTGATCACAAGGGCAACGTATCATTCTCAAGCGCAGGTACTTTGCCGTTGCTGGCTAGGAACTGAACGCAACGCTGAAAGGAACTCTTGAAAGAATCGCGGGAATCTCCGTGGAGAAAGGGTCAGGGTGCCAGATATGGCCCCTCAAGTCGATCAGACCGATGACCATCAGCCTATGGGTGCCCACGAGCCAAGCTCAAGGCGACGCTGGACGCACTGTTGGACCGGACACCTGCAATTTGCTTTCCAGGGACATATTACCAAATTGTGTGGTGTTTTCTCCGCTGTTTCTCCCTAACGTTCTTCATGACGAAGAACGCTGCTCATGGGCATTTATTTGCTTGCGTTGGGAGTCTCTTGATTGTAAACCTGTCTCTGTGGTGTTTGGTGATGGCTCAGGCGGTTCTGAAGCCAGACCGATGAAGCACTGGGGCGACTTCACGGTCTCATTCATTGGCACTAAACGTGATCTGCCTTGAGCCCCCCCTGATACCGTGTCCCCTCAGGCGTACCTGTCGCAAGCTGACTATTTCACAGCATCATATTGAAAGTCAACCCTCTAGCAGGCCTGATCTCATCCACAACCTTTTTCCATGGGTCCAGAAAATTCATGACCGTCTGGTTGCGTCCCGATCAGGTTTTCTTACCGTAGAGGTCAGGCAAGCGGTGTCTGGTTTCACGCATTCTGATTCGGGAATCTCGACCCAAACTATCGACTTGGCAGTCTTGTTGCGCTCCTTCACTGTTGCGTTTCTAGGTATGCCCATCAAAGTCTCTATGAAGCGCGAAAGCATGTATGAGCAGGGAGACATATTTGACTCCAATTTTGGGTATGAACTCCTCGGTCGGCGTCGATCTGACTAGAGATCAACGCTATTCCTAGACGTCTCTAGCACCTAGGTCTGGTCTGGTAACTCATGAGAAGTGCTGCTGCAGGTGTCAGAGCTTTCGGACCGACATGCCTGCCAAGGTCCTGAATTGAAGCAGAAAACCGTGTCTACAGGTCAGCGATGGAAAGTGAAACGTTCGACATAACTGAAATAATAGGGTACCTCCCCCTTCTCATGTAAGGCTTTCTTGTTCATTCATATGAACCAACCAATTACAACTTCACCTGAGGGGTTCACCTACGACTAGAATGAGCCTCCCTTCTTCAAACTGCCCTCACTGCTTTTTGTGGCTTAAACCTCACACCTTGTAATGGTTCAATCCTCACAGGCTCCGACCTCAGGCTCAGTCCTCACAGGTTCAGAGCTCACAGGCTCAGTCCTCACAGATTCAGACCTCACAGTGACAGTCCTCACAGTAACAGTCCTCAGGCACCGACCTCAGGCTCAGACCTCACAGTGATAGTACTCACAGGCTCCGATCTCACCGGTTTAGAGCTCACAGGGATAGTGCTCATAGGCACAGTCCCCATGTTTGTGGTGGCTTGGGGCTCATATTCTGTTTTGACAGGCAAAACATGAGCTCGTCTCACTTTTCAAAAGACACTACGAGCTTCTTGCGGAGACGGCGTATTCTGAGGCAGAAAAGTTCCGTTGGCCACCCGAGCCAGCAACATGGCCTGGGTCTGACCTCAACGTGGATCCTATACGCTTGCTGGGTCGCAACGAGACAGTGATTGAGTTCCTACCACACAGCACTAGAGCACTGTTTATTGGCGTGTTGTTTCACCTGTCAAGGATACATCTCCCCGCACGGAGATTCTCACACACTGTTTGGAGATGAGGCTACTGGGGCAGACGTGAAGTGATGGCAACATGCAAAAGCTGTCATATTCGGAACAAAAATTGACAGAATCACTAAGAACTTGTCATCTTTGGAACTCATTCCTATTAAAACAGCTGGAAATCACCCAGTAGAAAGTTTCAGACATCACAGCGAGGACGCACAGGTCAGTGACTTCAGCGGCTAGTAACAACGGCTGACAGCCATTGCGCAATATTGTTACCCTCGAGAGATTTGTGTGGACAGTATAGGTTGCCGCAAGCTTCTTGCGGGAAACGATTTCATCGAGCTGTGGTTGCTGCTCGCCTGGCTGCTGCACGACAGAGGTCTCTCAGCTCGGGTTCAGAGATGGGCGAGGAGGTAGAGAATAAGCTCTTAAACTTCAACACCGGTAATACTCTAGTTCAAATTTACGCATACACGCATTCTGCCTTGCCATGCTCATGTCTCGCAAATCTTCTGCTGAGATCCGAGTACCGGGTTCAAGGCAAATTGCACCGACACGTCAATCCGTTAGAGTTCATAAGCTGTCACCAAGCTGCTGCAGCCAGAGCCTCAACAGACTTGGAGCAGTTCGCGGCATTTCGGACTTGCGTCGCTGTCGTCGTTTCTGGGGGTGCCGTTGTATTCGTTGCAGAGCCTGCCCGCTGATTCGGAAGCACTGATTGGACCAGATCTTAGTGCTGTAATTCCCACCGGCAACCCCGAAGACGGGGATGTACTCATGGAGAACAAGGTATCGATGCCCGCATTCATGGCCAGCTACCCAACCCCCCTCCCCGAAATGGCTTGAACCTTGCAGGAGGAAATAGTTCATTTCTGTTGTGCCGCCAGCTTGGGCACAGGCGGATATGTTGAGGTCGCCGTTGGGGCGCCTTTGGTTCGAGGGTCGCCAACTGAAAGGAATCAATGTGAGCCGTTGCACCGCCCAGTGTCTACATTGGCCCACTCCTTTAGGGGGATGATGTCTGTTCTCCAGCCACGGGCTGGTCGGACCCCGTAAGTCGCTCTTCATTAGTGCCTTTTTTGGGGGGACATTTATTAATAGTTGCGCCAGGTTTGAGAGACCCAATGATATCCACTTGCACCAATGACTCAATCTACACGCAATGTGAGCTAGCATCAAAGTCTCAGTATACTGTTCACGACTTGCCGTATACAGTGTCTTCGCATGTTATGATTCGTGGATCCTAGCGACAAACTCGCGGGGCCTGCAGCCTCCCATAACCACGCTCTCTCCCCTGTTTTAACGACGTCCAAGCTGGCTTTTCTCATGTCTTCCTCTTTTAGGGGCTTGAATTAAGATTCGAGCAGCATGTCACCTCATACGGTGCACTGTCTCTTCTTTACTTGGACGTGGGCAAGGTTGGGCGCAGCTGCCAGGCCGCCCTACGAGTTCAACGTGCAAGCTGAGATGAGCAGCAGGACATCACCGACTCTTGTCACATACACCCACTCGGCAGATTCGCAGACGTCATCCATGATCCCCACGAAGTACACCTAAACGCAGCGCTGCGACACCACTCCCGGCGCAAACAACATACAGATAGCGCCACACTCGTAGTTATAATGAGAATTATCCCTTCTCCTAAGCGAGACCTGTGCGATCGTTTCTGCGTTTTAATGGTACCGTTCGACAGGTCAGCTATCGGAACGTAAGTGCAACTCGACACTGCAAGCATCGTCATAACTTCGGCAATCCCAATAAATAACTTTGTTATTTTCCATAGCTCATCATCTTGCGCTTCAGTCTTTGCTGATACTCGATGGCATCTTTCATTTCGGGAAAGGGGTACTGCTCCGGAAACCGCCGAAACCTCTCGAACATCCGCACCAAGCACGCAATTGAATGCGGGGAAGCGTGTTACGCGATCGAACTGACAGAAGCCACGACACCCGGGTTCCTTTGAGCCCCCAGAAATACAAGCCTGTGACGGCGTGACTTGATAGAAGATCGAAGGCGGCTTTCGTCAGAGGAGAGCAATGGGAATGAAAAGCATGGTGTTGATGAGCGACCCTATGTGATGGAAACCTTTGCGTACGGTTGCTTGTTGGACATTTTGAGCGAGATGGCGACAAGTTTAGGTTATTGCTAAGATCTCATGCCCACTCTTTTCTGCACACCGAGCAATTCAGAAGGCAGCCTTCGGCGGAAATGCGGGTTTATGAACTATGAACTCTCCCTTGTTTCCCCCACCACATCCCTTCTTCCACACCTCAACCTCAGGGTTCCCGATCGGCTATCATACGTCACCAGCAAGACACCTTGGCTCACAAAGCATTGACGACGACCACCCTTTCACTGGCAGTATTTCTGGTGTTCTCTGCTCCTGTGCCAAGCGTGACGGCTAACTACAGGATGCAGAGGCAGAAAAGATTGCAACATCATCACACGAGGCCTATTCCCAAAGCTAGCGATACAGCCGGTGTCATCCAGACCACGGGTCTAACATTGCCCGGGCGAGGTAGGTACCCTGCCACATGCTTTAGTAATGTCCATAGAACTGTCCTTCTCAAGCTTCCAGTGGACACAACATGTCTGCGCCGCCTGCTTGCACGTCGATCTGCGCGCTCCTGCACCTCTTGCGGCTCGCTTCGAACTTGTCGATCTTTGCTTTGGTGATGTAACCAAGGACGCAGCGTCACCTTCGACGCCCAGACATCACCTCGTCTCACCATGCGAATGTCTTCCTGGATAGTCCCATGCATCGCAAGGCGACGAAATACTGGGACCAAAGCATCTATCTCCCGAACCCGAACCCGGACACTCGCCGTTGCTGTCATCTTTCTGACTGTTAGTATCACCGATCCGCACGACTTACTCGCCGCGCGCTGAAGGGCCCTCGCCAACATCAATTTGCGCTGCGGCGCTACAAGTGGGCCTCGAACCCCTCCTGGTCGTTGTCCCCAAGGGAGAGACGCAGCCTATCGTCATTCATGGCTTCTTTCCAGCCACGCGATTGCTAGAAGTTTGGTCATCTAGCCGGTCGCTCTCTACGGAAGCTACACAGACCCCATCAGCGATTCCACGCTTTCTTCCATCTTCTGTGACTCCTCAGAATCCAGGAGAGGCTGCAATTGCCTCTGTCTTGGGATTGCGATCCGGGCAAATATGTCCATGGCCCGGCCCAACCGGGCATCAGCGTCTTCCGAGTGGAATATGCTGAGACCTGCGGGAGGCGTTGCAATATTGACCATGAGACGTCGGTTAATTTTAAAGATTGAATATCGAGACCTTACGCAGATGAACGCCATGTCGTGTTGATCCAGTTGCTGCCCAGGAACCGCCAGCACCGTTAGATATTCGACAATAGTCTTTTGCATGCTCTGCGGCGGAGACAATCTGATAGTAGAGCTATGAATATTACGTTGAGCTCTTTCGGATCATAGTTTGCAACTCACAAGCTTGTCCCGATTTCCCCTCCTCCTAGTTGACATTTCCCTCGCCCCTTCGCCGACTTCAATTCTGGACCCCACCGCCACCTAGATCTTCTAATCCTACAAAACCTCCTCGATATTCACGAACCACCATCACTTGATACGCCGCAGGTTCAGGCGCTGTTGCTGGCCGGGAGGTGGCCGTTTGCTGGATGCTGGAGTACGCCTGGACTGTTGCGCACCCCCCACTGGCGGACGATATGTTGTTCAAGACGTGGTACTTGGACAGAAACTTCGTGCTTGTACGGGAATAATTCTGCACATCCAGCAGACCGGGGGCGGTGGCTGACATGGTTGACCACACCAGCGATAATGCTGTTAGGCTCATCAGAAGTGCACATTCGGTGCATGGCAGCGACTCCAATGGCAGCGACTCCACTGTGACTCTGCTGCACCGACACTGTGAAGTGGCAGCGACCCCACTAATGGCAGCGACCCCATTATCCGTCCACTGTAATGGTAGCGACTCCACACGGCAGTGACTTCACTACACCGAACCACAGGAAGGCAGCCACCGAGCGGATGCTGTGTGGTAGCGACTCCACTGAATGATAGCGACTCGGCCACACCTTTCAAGGTACCTCCGCAGAAGTGCAGGCACCTCAGATGGTTGGTACCTGAACTTCGGTGCCAACATACGCGGGTGTCCGGGCGTCCTCCGAATTGCTGTCGCAGCTCAGCTCCGAGCATCATCATCTGGATGCCTTGCCCCACTTAAATTGCAATCAGCATACTATAATCGTCAGGTCGCGACGGATACCAACTCCTCAGCTCTCGCCCAAGAAGCCAGCTCTCCGCATGCGGCTCGCAGTCCATCGAAAAACAAGAACCTTTACCTGCGCAGTGTCCCCGCGGCGCCCACGATCGCTTCACCCACGCCGCCTGCCTCCGACCTCGATCCTGGTAATCTCGACGGACCGCCGCCCAAGTTGACTTTGACCAACGGATAGACATGCGGTACACGCTTGGGGCTCGAACCGTCGCGGTATCTGGATGACAGAATGGACACCTTCTAGACCGGGGAGCTTGGCTGGCGGTGTGCTAGAAACTGGCTGGTGTTGAACAGAGGTCTGAAATGCAGCCGTCAACGGCTTCAGTGCCTGCGACCGTCAAACGCATGGAGGATATGCTTTCGAGTCTGGTGATAGCGACAGCGACGGTGGTGCCCAGAAATTCGATTTCTGCAGTCGGTAAACTTGCGGCAGGCGGTAGGTATAAGGAGGGGAGCCATCACACAGCTAGAAGGGAAGGTCACGGTCGGATCTACTCCCTAGAAAGTTCTAGCAGGCTCTGCTGCAGTGAAATCGTTGTTGCTCATCGTTTCACCGCCGCCAGGCTTGCTCAAAAAGCGGTGCAGGCGCTGGTCATTGAGATGGCGCCCCAGGTAAAGCGTCCCCGCCCCGAGCAGGAGTCCCCTCCTGCACTCAACCACATGTGTCTCCTATCTCTAGGTGCGCAGAAAAGGTCCCTACGGGCCACTGCTGCGTCCGAGCAGCTACCGCGTGATCCTGGAAAATCCCCAAACTGGGTATCGACAGCCACGTCCCCAAGAAACTGGGGATTTACTCAGCCACACTGCGTCCGAACTTCTGCCGAGAGTCTGGAGTCTGCCCAACGGCCATCGGGCGGAGCTGTACCCCCGTGGACGCCGATGGCAACGCCCCTGCCCCGCCGGAAAGGACCGCATGTCATCTCTTTACTACGGCGTCCACAGACACGGCAGACCCTCAAGCCGAGCCCAAGGCCAACACCTGTGGGGCCTTGATCTGTCTCAGAGGTTGCAGACGGATGCCATCGCAGATTCCTGTGGCTCGGGTTCAATCCGTCCCGTCATGGCTATACGCGCAGGTTCCGTTCCTGTCAGGTCTACCTTCCAACCCTATCTCACCGACTCTTTCCGACTGGCTGCGTCCGAGTGGCCCCTTCAGGCAACTGCCATATTGCGCAGGCGCAAGATGAACTGCCGGGCACGGCGGGCAGCCACGACCTAGCAGCAGTTCCTGCCGCGCCACTTCGGACGCAGGCAAAGTCCTTGTGTCTGGTCCACCAGTACACACAGTGGAGGCACACAAGCACCCGGGAACCCGGGAACCTTTCCCCCAGTTCCAGTGCTCCAAGTGCTGCCCCCTCCGGTGCTTCTGTGTACCTCCTCTCGACAAGCATCTTGCGCCCGACTTTTGGACTCTGTTTTTGGCAGCATTCTTTCGTTACTTTGGCCTTAGTTCCAAGCTCGTCGCGTTCCCGACTTCGTTGCCGAATTGCCACCTACGCAGGTGTTCCCTGCCCGACCATCTCCGACTCGCATGCCGACCACGATCTGATTCGCCGACAATGTCTGCTAGTGGACGGCGCTGCCCAACGACGCCGGGTCTGCGCGTACAACCTGCGAGAGCTGTGAAGGGAGAACCATCGACAACTCCGGCGAAGAACCCCATCAGTGACACCAAAGATGAACGCAGCAACTCCGTTTCCCCCACGCTGTCGACGGCGAACGGCTCCAATCATAATACCACAACCAACAACACCCCTGTGAGTGGCCACCGATACTGTCCCAGGGCCGGGCATTGATACAAACTAGACACTGATCAACATCCCTGCTAGTATCACAGATTCATGAGAAATGTTGTTGACAACGGGCCTCCCCCTGGCGCTGAAGCCAGATCCTTTGTTCGTCGGCAGCTACGAGATCTTGACCCAAAGCCGCGACAGACAGTCGTCGACGGCGTCATTGGCAACCTTCCCTTAATCAAGGACACGACGAAGGTGGCCAAGAGCTTTGTCGCCTCCGCAGACAGGTGTCGAAGATACGAAAAAGCGTTGGACGAACACTGGGGTGGGAGAAATTGGACACCACCTCCTTGTTTCCGCCGTCGAAACACCGCTGTACCGACGGAGACAATGTGTCAGAACGCGCTAGCGAGCATGGTGAGGTTGACTGAGATGTGCCTTCGTGCGCAAATCGACCTCAAGACGTTGTACCAACCCGGGGGCTTCCTGCACAACGCAGCATCTACACCGAAAGGCCTCTACTGGACCAAGTCGACCGCCAGTAATGCCGTCGAAGCGTTCCGGCAAAAGCACCCAAACATTGCAGACGCCGATGTTGCTGGAAAGAGTCGTCTGACAACGCGTCCACCTTTTCGCAACAACAACCAGCGTTTTGCCCAGAATGGGCCTGTTGAGGTCGGCCGCCGGTTCGAAGAACCATCTTCTTCCCGCAGATCCGCGTCTCCCACACCGTTGTCACCTCCGCACGCCCTGCCGGACATTCCCAGTTCCCCACCGAGTCAGACCCAACCTTAGGAGGACCCTGATTTCGGACGGGAACAGAGTTTTGACGACGGCCAGCCAGCGCCCATCGCCCAAACGTCGCAAGCCGACGCCGAAACTTTTGAGCCTGTCACCATTGACGCCGTAACCAACGACGTTCATTCGGACGACGATGATGTATTCATCATTACAGAAAGCATCAGACGTTCCAGCGATGTGATTAACATCGTTAACACCGATGAAACAGTCCATCCGCAGGTGCGACCAACCGCGCTACTTCCGGCCGCCACAGCCACTCCAACCCTTCAATCAGAACGACAAACAGCCATCGACCAGCTTCTCTCCTCTGATTATCTATCTGACGCTACCATCGATCTTCTGCAACAATGCCTTGTCAAGCAACACGGTCTGCCACCTGGCACCATGCTATGCCATCCACTCTACTTCAAGTTGTCCAACGAAATGCCCAAAAGATTGCCGCGGCAGATTCGGAATGGCCAAGTGACAACCATGATCACAATCGTTCACCATCAATGCCCACAGCACTGGACGTTGGGAGTATTCCACATCACAGAACGCAGGATCGATGTTTATGATCCTCTCTCAATCGCGGTCCTCGCTGAGAATGTCAAGGCAGCGGCAAACAAATGGTTTGGGGCCTTGCTGCCAGGAGTGCCATTTATGGTGAGAAAACTGGTAGGTTCTCTCCTTCAAAGCAGCGAGAACACCACTAACTGATCATAGGGCGGCCCGCAGCAAGACGACGGGACGAGCTGTGGCGCATTTTGCCTCCTTGCCCTCCAGCACTTGATGCAAGGACACAGCAGCCTCGACAAATTCTTCGCGACGGGAGCTGCCGCAAGACGACAACTGGCACATCTTTTGAACACGGAAGATGGATCCCAAAGCAGCGCCGAGTCCTGTTGCGACCGTTACCTCAGCAACACAAGTGTACAGCCGAACACGGCTTTGCAATTGGGAAACGCCAAACCGAAGACGGATCCTAGATTTCTGCCGGACTTCAAACTGAGCAGTCCAAATTGGCAAGTCCACGCCGTTGACCACTTTCACCCAAGTTGGAGGCCGGACGGATGCCACCTCGCCGTGTGGACTATGGAACCGGGTCGCCTCCTACATGACCAAGACGAAAGCCCACTTTCTCTGTCTTGTATCAAAAGGACACTCACCGGTGGCGATGGCCCGCCGTCGCCGAAGCGACCCAGCCTGGAATCTCGAAGGGACAAACATGCCACAGCAGAGCCAAAAGATGATGAACATCCCGAAAAGGCGGCACTTGATGCGCTTTTGGCTCAAATTGAAGCGATTCAAGCTGGGGCAGAGGAGTTCTCCCGCAGGTTCCCGTCTTCCACGACAAACACAGAAGACCAACTGAAGCAAGCAGAGACCCGACTAAGAGACGCGCAGCGAGAGCGGGACGAGGCGTCTCGAGTGATGCAAGAGAAAGAGGCTGCTTGCCGCGCGGGGCGGACCGTTGTCGATCATGCGCAGAAGAGTTTGCGCAACAACGAGGCGTGGACGGACAACGTGTGTCAAGCCGCCATGCGTGAACAAGCTGAGCCGGATGATTCCATTGAAAAGAATCGTCAATTCATCACCGACTGGCTGGAAAACACACTCAATGGTCTGAAGTTGGAAGTTTTGAAGGCTGCGCAAAGGTTGGAGGCCCTCGACAGAGATCTGGAAAATGCGAAGGCCGTTCTGGTTGAGAAGGAGACTGCCGTTGCTTCCGCCGAGCAGGCCCATACGGAGGCTAGAGACCGCCATGCAACATACACTAAACGTCTCAGAGTCCTTCAGTTCGCAGATCGGGCCAAGAGTCTATGACGTTTACATCATCTGCCTTGGAAGTTGGAACTACCGGTATCTTTTGTTTCACCATCAATTAACATGTACGTAGGACCGCATGAGTTTTTGAGGGGCGAACTTGAACGGAAGCATGATTGGAGCAGGCGCACTATAGTTAACTTCGGAAATGATTGAACCTACCACTCCAATCCACCCAATGCAAAGGATGACTGTGATATGTACATCGACAATGACCGCTACCATGTCTTGGGGCATCATCGTTGCTTCGGGACCCATCACAAGTTCAGCTGGAAGCTCCGTTGAGGATGATCGTTCGATCCAGGGTTGAAATGAGATTACCTGTCGTTTAATGAATATGGAGTGTTGGTTGACTTATGATGTGAACGCCGCCATTGGAGAACGACGAAGGAGCATCGGAACAAGCCAGTCTATCCCTTTCCGAAGGTCATTTTCTGGCAGGCAGGTCTTATCGGGCGCAAGCGACGATGAGTCGAACGACATGTATCTCTTGTGGTGATGGTCTTTTGGAAAAAAGCATTCGGACGATGACCAGAGATGGAGTGGGATATGAAGTGATCTGGGACATTTTTATGAACGGGCGCGTCTCTCGCACGACTCTTGAATGATGTGGCCTGATTCGATGTCGCTGGATTCTCATTGACGGCGACGCCGCAATTGGAATCGTAGGAGGCAATTCTGTGGCTCCTAGAGGTGTGATGACGGCTTCTTGTAATTATCAGGCATTAATTTTGAATCCAAAAGCTCGAGTCACAAATGCGACACTGCGTGTGGCAATCCCTACGTCAGACCGAGGCACATCCTAGGGCCATAGGTGACGGGCCTCAGTCCTCTCCTCATAGCACGCACGTTCTGGGCGCGGCAGTCCACGAGAATCATGCTGAACTGAGCGAGGAATACCGCTCGCAACGATTTATGAATCCCACCTGAACATCCTCTAACCGGTGCCGTGGCCTGATGTTGATCTTTATCCCCCACGGTCCATTTGAGCTGTTTGCTGAAAATGATGAGACTCATGCCGGCTTTTCAAGCATGACTTCGAACTGGATAACCCAATTATCAATGCCCTGGAATCCTCAAGCTCGATGCTCTGAATTGTGCAGAGGCAGAAACACTCGGCGAGAATCTACGGTCACCACTGGTCCTTGTGCATGGCCTCTCCTCGCTATGGGTGGTTTCTTCCTTAATTAGAATCCATCCCATCCGCGGTCACTGCCCACCACCAGACAGTCGGCCCTGAATGACAGAAGAGATTCCGAATCCATCTGTAACACCCCGTATCCCCAGTGACTCACTAACTCTACCACCTTTCCCATGAAGTAAGAATCATCTCCTTTGAACGACATTATGCTGATGGGCAGGTTGCTAGATTCTGATCTCTCTACTGAAGCTAACCCTTCTCTCTGCGAACGGTCCCAGATGATCGTGCGCATTCTTTGCTGATCCTTCTCTCACGCTCGTTGGAAACATGAAGTTTGCTGGATCTCGATCACAAATCTAGCGGGTATGCATCACTTTGGTGAGCACCCAGACGTTGTCATAGGACCGCCTGATCTCAGAAGAACCATGCCCATGCCATAGGTCAGATTGTAGAGCTTCGTCCTCACGAAAGCTAACCTAAGACACGCCCAAACGCCCCCGAAGCCCGCCCGTATGCGTGCTACACGCCGCCGTTCAAGCGAAGCAAGGTTTCCAATGCAGAACCCCTCGCCTGGCGGGGTGAGGGATAAGGAAGGCGACGTGGTGTAGAGGTTCATTGGAGGCTAGAATGTCCCTGGGAATGATCAAATTCGAGGACTGCCATCAAGTCGCACTCCGATTACGCATGTCTTCACGGTCAGCATCAGGAGCTTGGCACATGGGCTTTTATCTCGGACTCCATCGGCTGGTCCAACATCATCTTCCCGATCAACATCAGCCGGACTTCAGATTCAGGCTGGAAGAGTATGATCTGTTCGTGAGTGTTTGAGTCCGTTCAAGGTGCTATGCAGAATCTATGCCCGACAAGGCAGGTTTGGAAGCTCTATTGCAGGCCTGCGTCATAATTTTCTAAAGTACTTCCCGAAAGCTCTGACTTTCGCCGTCCCCTACCTCCAATGAGACAACGTAAAATCTTTTGCCTCGGGTCAAACCCCTGAAAACGACATCCATTCTAGTCACAAAAGCAAGTCCTTTGACCGGCAAAAGTCACAAACTTGCTGAATTTACGCTGCGGGCACTAGTGTAGATGGAGTCAGGCTCATGCTTACCTGATGCCTCAGAGCGGCTCGCTCATCACTTGAGCATACCTACTCTGTTGCAGAAGAGACTGTGTAGTGTATTTATCTGCAGAACTTGGTCAAAACCTAGAGCTTGACCACTCAATCCCAACTAACTGCCACAAGAGTCATAGCAAGTAATTTTCTGTGGCGGACATTTTTAGCGTCAACACAAACACAACCGCATGAATCTTCTGGTTTCAAGGAGCTGATCAAAGCAGCATGAGTAATACCAGTGTAGAGTCTCCATTGAATTATCAGACAGCTTTAATGTGATGCTCCTAAGGATAGCTGAGTTCAACTGTTTGGCGTGGACTTTGTCACCCGTTCTAGCGGCCATCAACGAGACTAGACGTCTGACTCTTTAAATCACCAATCCTTACTCACCCTAACCAATAACCAGATGCCTTTGAGCTGTCGTCAAATGCAAGTGGCGCAGGTGGGAGCAGGGCCTGAAGGAGGGTTCTGGCAAGATTACGCCCATTTCGTCCTTCGTTCACTTTGTATTCAAGTTGTCACCTTACACTTCAACAAACTGAGAGCCCATCTTTTCACACATACATCCGTAAAAGAGAAATTCAAGAAATGGATTGCACATCTTCACGGGAGTTATCAACAGGCTGCTTCTATTCCTTGTCTTGATCGGCCGCTCCTCGTTTTGCACCTCGCCAGTCACATTTCCAGCGAATTTTGACCAAGTCAGGTAATGTACCTTGTGCAACAATTGAGCTGACTTCATCTTCGTATCGACCATGTTCCTGGGATACCAAATGTATACAGGGACAGGAACGAGCCTCAAGCATGGACTTCACAAAGGTCTTGTTGCTTCGGTAGTATGTGTGAGACTGATGACACTAGTATCATCCCGCGTCTTTAAGTAGGACACGACATAGATGATTGATAGTGACGCCAGCTCATCCCTGCAGTGTTCACTGATTAAAGAAAAGGACGGGTCCTCGTGACGAGCAATAGTTGGGCAACTTAACTTCCGCTCCGCGACGGAGAAAAGAGAAGCCTTTGTTTCGCGGGGCATGGCCCGGTTTCAAAGGGAGCTTGACACGTTTTCTGTGCAAGACGTCGTTCAGGAAGATGGCGTGTTCGCAGTTTGTAACTTATTCTTCGTCCCCCATCCCCCTTCTCAAATATTCTGTCTTCCTCTTCTTCTTTTCGTTTTTCTTCTCCCGCTTCTTCTCCTTTTGTTTTCGTTCAGCGCTCACTCCCCTTTGCTCAGGCCGTCTACATCGATCTGATGAAACGGAATAAGATGGAGAAGATGCTGCACGAGCCGTAGCTGACAATGCTCCGGTGGATAGACACCCTGGGCAGCTCTCTCAACATGGAGATGGCCGATCAAAAGGTGGAATTGAACAAGACGCAATGGTCGGGGTTGTGCAGCAGTATCATGCAGCCACAGAGGAGCTTTAGAGCAAAATCTGTGTTTTCAATGGCCGGCCGGCAGTCAACGACTTGAGGACCTTGGTGGTGAGTTCCCAGGCGGCCTGCGCAAGGCAAAGGGGTGGTGGGGCGACAGGCTTGAGCAAGCTAGGAGGGAGTATGACTGGCTTGCTAAGCAGGACTTGGTATGGTCCGATGTGAAGGTGATCAAGGTGGGCAAAGGGGTACTGAAGTTGACGATGATGAGAGACGTCCTTCCTAGATGGCGGGCGAAGATGGACACGTGCAGGAGTGGCAATGGACTGGGTGGTTGTTAACAAAGAAGATGCTCCAGAGGTTTGTATTGTACTTTACATACTCCAGAGATTGGCCGAGGACGTATCATTTTTTGGCGTTGGTCAGGGAAGCGGGTGGATTTAGACGGGTTGTGTGTACTCTAGAAGCGAAGCACACAAGTCTCGATCAACATCCTGCGCATGGAAAGAAGACATATTTCGGAGGATATCCTCGGCCTCCTTGGCCGCCGTGGCAGCCTTCTTCTCGTGCTTTGACGGCCGACTCTTTTTCTTCTTGGACGTTCCCGACAGGTACACAACAAGCCCCAGACGATCCTCCGCGGGCAATCCCCCATAATCCCTCAGCTCAGCCAGTATGTGATTCCTCTCGGCCAGCAGACTCTGCGTGAGCTTTTCTCTGTCCACCGCCGTATGTAGTAATTTCGCCCCCTCATCGCGTGCGTTGTAGAATTCTCGCTCTGTCTCAGCAAGGCGAAGAAGGCGGTAATCAGTATCGGGGTTCTTAGAGGTGGTGGCCGGAGCTGCGGCTGGGCCGTGCCCTGTTGGTGCTCAAGCAGGTATCGTGCAGTAGCGGACCCGTCCAGATGGGCGTGAGTAGGTGTCATGCCATAGAGAAGACACATCTGCAGCTTCCGTCACCCCTGATGCGGTGTCTTGAGAGAAAGACAGCTTGCGGATGTATAGCGCTCTGGCTGAGCTGGTATCTGCATCAGCGGAAGGCTAGTCCGCTGCAGGGCAGGTGATACTGACGGTGACCACGCGCCGGAGACTCTGGGACGGCCGTAATGGGGCGGTGGCGTTGAACGGGGCGCTGACTGCTGTCGCAAACGATCGAACATCGTCTGACCCCCTGGCTGCAGCGGCTGCTGCTGCTCCTGCTACTGACTCGGGGTCTAATCGTATGCATAGCCGTGTGTGGAGGCGTGCTGCTGGGGGTGACGTGGAACGAAGTATTACGTCTGACGCTATTTGCGATCCACGGCGGCCGGGCTTCACCCAAGCCGCTTGGCGAAGCCGGCAGCCGCGATAGACAACTAAGATCACTAATAACAAAAGGCTTATGTCTATGGAGACTGTTCAGTTTGGTGATTCGCTGCTGGAGCTCGCGCGGGAGGTCTTTTCATTTACCCAATAAGCTTCCGCTTGCACAAGGGTCCCACAAGAGAGGCCGCGATTTCCGGGGACAACGAGCGCGACCTGTTAGACATGATGGTGAAAGCGGTGGGCTTCGAATAGAAGAAGTTGTAATAGTTGAGGAGCTGTGGTACGTGTGATCAGGAGAAACGCAAGAAGGCTGAGAACTGCTCTTCATCGCCTCGTGTAAACAGCAGCTAGGGCAAATTCTCTGATAATAGGTGATGGTTGGTAAATAGAGCAGAACATGACGGCTGGCTGTCCGAAAAGTTTATCTGTTGGAGTTTCTCAATCTCTTGCTGCTTAAAACTGCGACCGCCAACACGATATTCCCGCTTTGGTCTTGGCCATCATGTTGAAGCATCGCCATCGCCAATTGCGTCTCCTCCCCTTCGATCCGGTTCCACCAGCCATGAGTGCCGCTTCAGATGACGTGAGGAGGGAAACACTCCCTGAAGCTCCCATGACTACCTTGACAAGACTCTCATTTGACCGTATTGACAACAGGGTGATAATGCCGGCAAAACTGTTGACAGTGCCAGCAGCCTCAAATTTAAGTGCTGTTTTCTCGACTGGCTCGTCACAACAGCTCAGCGAGGATTTATTAGGATAAGGACGACCACATCCTCATAAAGGCGTTCCTCACGCGGCGGCAGGGAGAAGACGACGGCGTAGAGGAGCAGCAGCCAGCATCGGTGCGGCGGTGCCTCAAGCGGGGGACATCATCTCCGGTGAGGGCAGCGAGTCTGGCCAAGATGAGCCTGGCATAAGAGCGATGATCTCGGAGGTGAATGGCCTTGTAGAGAGCATCCCAGAGAGCAGAGAATGCGCCCTACTCCCCGCGCGCACACACACCCCACCGCCGCTGGATCGACTACGAGCAGTATGCCAGATGCCCCCTGGGCTGCCGCTCAACCACTCTGTGGCCTTCCTCGAAGACTGGGGCCGGTCCCGTCGCCGGTCGCTTGTGGCTTGCCAACCGCACCCAGACCGCCACTATTAACTACAACCGCCTCGACAAGCCGCCATTCATCGCTCTGCCTCGTCATCTCATCGCCCTCGCCAGCAGGGTGGAATATCTCATTACCATGGCTGTTACCTTCCTTGGCGCGAAGGACACCAAATTTTCCATCAAGAGAGGCTGGGGGATTAGGTATGCGGGTCCTTGCAGAGGTTCCAACTGCTCGAAGACGAGAGCGACCAAGACCAATTCTCAGCCACAGCCGCTGTAGCCAACCAATCCCACTACGGTTAGGGATGCGAAGGGTAGCGAAGGCAAGGTGTAGAACGCAGCTCATTCAAGCCCAAGTTCTCTCGACACTCTTTCCCTCCCGTAATAGTGATGCTCAAATCGGCAATTAGCGAGTTCTTCCGGCGGTACATGAATATTTCCTAGACAAGTTGTCCTCCCATCAATCCCTCGCCTTCCGCTCCTTCTCAGCCTCAAGCAGCATCTGGGCAAGCGGGATTGCAGCGTGCAGCAGCGAATAAAGCCGTGCACAATCGCTAGATGAATCAGTCAGTTCGAAGAGAACGTGCCATTACGTGGGTTGTAGTGGACTGGCCTTGGAAGTCTGAAGATGTGGAGAAAAGGACCCTGGAGGGCTGAGGTATGTGGCAGCTTCTGACAAAAGCTGCCACGATCGTGACCTAAAAGGGTGCACACCTTCCAAGTCCCCACTAAAATGGGGCCTCACTTCGGGGCGGGAAATAAAAAAAACTGCCATTGCAATGCCACGTGCATAGGCCACCCCAGGTGCTTAGGTAAGGAAGTTATAGCAGCTATCACTACTAGCACTATCCTGCATACACACGCGATTGAAGTCGTTATTGCGCCTGATTGAAGTGTTACACACTAGCGTTGCAGCGGATTGGTGCTGATTTCAGCAGTAAGAGTTGGCATCTGCATAGCTGCAAATCAACACCTGTAATACTATACTGACAACACTGTAAAAGTCCCTATTTTGGTGGGGACATCCCAAAGTCCCCAATCTAGTGGGGACTTTTCACCTAGCCACTGTGAAGACGCCTAGCTGCAATCGCTTTGAAAGTCGGAAGGCTATTGCTCTCGTATATTGTCCCACGAACGAGACGTAATCTCGGTCACTGACTTCCGATGTGACAGGATCTCACGGTTTTCGCCAGGTACCCTCCCGTGCGACCGTTCCAACACACGACGCATCGCAGCGCATGTCCGCCCGATCGATCCACCCAATCCAGTCTAGACATCTCCAAGTCAGAAATGCGACGCTTGCCTCGCCGTGTCCAATTAACTGTCGCCGTATGCATATCCTGCGCCATGTTAACGACTGAATCAGTGTCGGACATTTCTACAATCCGCTCAACAGGGACCCCAAACTCAATTAATGGAGATCCCCACGGCAGCGGCGGACGAGATCTGGGGCGATTGCAAATCTGAGATGTTGCATAGATACTAAGGGGTCACTCACTATCCATTTAGGGGAAGAGCCTGTCGGAAGCGACAGGTCCCCTCGCCCTCCTTCTCGTCGCGACTGAGCGCCGAGCTTCGATGATGTGTTCTGCTGCGTCTGTTGCCTCTTCACCATCGACGTTGTCTTGTTCGTCGGCTTCCTCGTATACAGTTGTGATGTCGTGCTCCCGAGCATCCGCTCCGCAAGTGTCGCCGCACGGACTCGGGCAGAAAGGCCCCACCTCGGCACCCCCATGCCACCGGGCACGGCGTTACGGCCCCACAGTCCCCCGGGCCACCAAGGAAAAGAAGCGCTCAAGTTGACGCCTGGTTCTGCAGCCGCGCCACGACGGCGTTTTCCGATATCGCCATCCACAAGAACGCCTGAATAGTAACCATCCTCACGATAAGTCATCAGAGCATCAGCAGCAGAATGCGAGAAACCATTGAACTACTGTCAACCTCCTCGTCTGCCCGAGTACCCTGGCAAACCGGTGCCTCAAGGTGCGCAGGATGTCCTCCTCCATGTCTTCAAGGACGAGCATACTCCCGTAACCCATTTGTGTCGTCGTCAGGCATAGCAATGCGTCCATTGCGTCGTCGCCCGGGAACCGCGCCCTGGCTCGTCTCTCATCTCGAACATAACCAAGACCATTGCGGCTTTCTTTGATCGCGTGTCTCGGACAGACCGCTACTTGGGTCGACCGAGTGCCCTGGTAGCTGCTGAAATTCTTGCTAGGCCAGAGATAATGCTTGGCCGCCCATGACGCGGCGAACGCTGAGGCCCTGAGCTTGTGATCAAAGGACGAGCAGAGTGCGCAGCAGGGTACACTATAACGTAGAGGGTATGTCCATTGCCCAGGCGCAGTCTGTGATCTCCTCACAGGTAGACACGCCGACCAAGTAACAGAGGCTCCTCTCGGCAAGGAACAGCGGGGTGGCTGATCTTAACGCCCCAGCTAATTTTCTTGCCATCGTTACCTAAGTATGTCGACATGTTGACGAGCTGGCAGCAACGATCAAGCCCGCAGACGACATGGCGAGGCTGGGCTATCTAAGTACGATAGCGCACAGCCGGTGATAGGGCGACCTACGCCAATCGCTTCAGAGCGGCTTGCAATGGCGCGACTGCGAGACGAGGGTCCGCAGTCAAAGGAATTTCGACGGAGTAATGGTTTGTTGCAAAGTCACAGGGCTGTGAGGCGCGGCAGGTCAACATTACCTGCAAAGGAAGACAAGGACTATTTTTTGCTTTGATAGCAAGATCCCTCCCGAAACGTGCAAATATTACCAGATCGCTCTGAATGCTCAAAACGATGAAGAAGCGCAAATAGAATGATTCGATGGCAGTCCTGCAGCACCTCGAGTACACACTTGGCGGAGCAGGTACATATAGATCGGCAACCCCTCCACGATGACCTGAATAATGGTCACGAAACCCGAGTGTCTGCTCGCATCGACGAACTATGGCTACATTCCTTGGGGTTTCGACAGCCATCCTTTCTTTCTACATCGAGGGATGAAGGGCAAGGAGTCGCATCAGAAGTTCTGTACGGTTCATAGACATGCCCACATTCTGCGACTCTTTTTCGCTGCTATTAGTTGTTTTCATGTATACTCTTCGTTCATCTTTGGTTCTTAAAGGTACCGAGTACAACTCCACGCCCTCAAGGGTTGAATGATCTAAGGAGCCCATCGATCTTCTCGACAGCCATCAGGGTGTCTCGCACGGTAAAGGCGGTGACCATGCCAATGAAGAAGATTCGACTCCCAAAGGTCACGAATCGGCCCAACACTATCATCACGGATTTGACTGGTCCCGTAGTGCGGGGTCTTTGCTCGACGGCGGGGTGGCGACAGAGCAGTGCCAGGATTTAGCTGGAAGAGGGGCTGAGGAGAAGCCAGGGTGAGGGATGTGGGGTCGACAACAACGAATACTGACTTCTGATCTCCTAAAAGATCTTCCATTCCTCATAACGCAAAATGTCCAGAGTGATATTCATCATGCAAAGGTTCCAAAAGTTGGCTTCGGCCGGGCGGTATTGTCGGCCGCTGCTTATCCGAGACGGCCCACATCTAACTTAGATAACAGGGAGCACGCCAGGAATGATCTCATCAGGACCTAGTTGAACTTCCGCCGACTGAGCTGGCGACTAGATTCAGTAACCAGGGCGCGCTATTCCGCGCACTGCGTACAACATGGGACAAGTAGCTCTGGCGAGAGTGGGCATCACACACGATAATGCTGAGTGAGGAAATGGGGAAACCGGCAGATATCCTCTCTTTTCACCAGTCATCCTCTGTATAGTAGCCATAGTAATAATTTACTGGTCCAACTTATGTTTTCATTTACATCGTGGCGAGGTGGGTTAGGTTTTTTTGTTCACTGCCCTTCGATCTTCTCTCCTTGCTCTCATACCCACATCAGGCCAAAGGAGCCAACACGTCTCAGCCTATCCTCCTCGCACCTCAATGCAACAGCCACAGGTCCCCAGCATGACTCATTATTGGCCATCTCCACATCTGAAACGTCGGAATTCCTTCAGCAAGGAAGCCTAGATAACTACGTGACGTGGGCGGAGCGCATAGCCAACGAGACCGCGACGTGACAGTCTCGTTGACTTTCGGAACGACCTGGGAGACATTTTGCCAGTGTCAGTGTTTGTCTCCCACAGGGAGGACGACTTTGATCCCACTGAGCCCCGAACCAAGGAGTCTAAAGGGAAAATAGAAGTTGGGACCTTTACCCTAAGCCACACTGATTACGTGCTGCCAACCCATCATGAAGCACAGTCTCTGCCAGTCACTGCGTCCCAAGCGCTGCGTATGGCAGCCGATAATCGGCATTTGCTTCCACGACGTCTCCGAATTCAACCTGTCCCTAGAGCGCTGCGATTTTGACAACTGAACGACCACAGAATAGCTCGCCCTGAGGAAACATGAAGTATAGAGGGTGAACGAACAACCGGGGGAAAGCATCAGGACATGTACGGTATTCAAATTGAAGATCAAGAAAGGAATGGGTGGCTGAGATAGAAGCTTATTAGTACTCAAGCCGGGATGAACGAATGGACCTTCCATACAAGGCATTCGCTGTTCAGGCAGTCGGGAAGTAATTTCACTTATCAACGGAACATCGCAACCATATTCAGTCATAGAGTAGTGGAGTTCTCAAACAACTCGCTATCCAGCATTCACTGCAATTGGGATGATAGCAACCGCAAGGAAAGGCGTGAGCCACTTTAGACCAGATAGGGTTAATCGCAAGCAAAAAACCCTTAATTCCAAGTTAGCTTATTTTAGTGGTCCTTCTTAGAAGAAAATGTGGTTAACTTACAAAATGTGCATTAAATTGTACATTTTGATAGATGATAGTGATCTTAAATTGAGCATTATGAGAGCTCATTAAGAAGGGACTTGAGGGCGGAAATAAGTCGACCAGGCCTACGTTCTCGATATATTCAACCGCGGACCCGGGGGGATTGTCACAGACTCGGGAGAGGAGTCACAATTGGACTCTTTTGGTCTGTAGCTGATGCAGTGAACCAGCTGTGCCGCAGTGAGCTTTTTGAAGATCTGTCGCAAGTCCTCACAATCGACGATTGCAGACATGGATTGGCGTGCTTGTTTTCTTCATGCACCTAAAACTGGTGGGCGAAGTCCGGCGAGATCTCTTGGATGTACTTCTCCAGCATGAGCTGAGTGATCCCGCGAGCGCTGGTCCATTCAAACGAGACCTTAAACTGGATAACCGCCAACCCGATCAACGTGCAGCTTGACCACAAGGACGTATGAGTAAGAGAAGGTGAGATGAACTGGTTTGGCTTCTGCTGCAGCCCCAACCGAGCCCCATCCGTTGTTGTGGATTGAAATCGCGATGAACTCCTCGAGCCATCTCTCGTAGTTAGACATGACAACAGAGCTGGGCGAATTTGGCCATAGTTCGCGATAGTAGTGAATTTGTGGGATGTGACGACTAGTAGATGTCAAGAAGGCAGGGGATGGATCACTCGATCGGGGGTTATGAGGTTTGATGTATGGACGTTCCCCGTGAGAGTTTTAAGCTTCCAGAAAATATACAAATTTGTTTCCCAGCTGTTACTGAGAAGATTCTGTCTAAGCTGACCACCATAACAGGATGACGTGGACGTTTCTGCTGGGTTTTCGCCGTCTCACCCATTGTCAAGATGGGCGTCCCACCTCCAACAGCATGGGTAGGCCATTACCAGAGGAAGACGTGGCAGTTTCGGTTAGGTTCTCAACCATCTCGCCGTTTGATAACGCAATAGTCTCACCTATCAACCGTTACACCTTTGAGACATGGGTTTGGGAAGACGCTGCTAGCTATCCCTGGGAATCGTGAGATGGTTGGGTTTGCTGTCGGACACCCCCTTTTCGACTGCCTCATGTGATGTAATGAAGCCCGCAACACAAGGTCATCGGCGTCATGGAAGCCAATAGGACGCTAGATCAGTTTCAAACAGACTGTTAACGATGTTTAACGATGTTTCTAGCTTAGGAGGGAGACCGACGGCATTGGCTGCTGCTACCCGGCACCGTGCTGCGTGCATCTTGTACCTCTATTGCCGCTCTAGTGGGCACGCATCTCGAGTGAAGCCCGGTTCAATGCCGTCGTCTGGATGAACTGACGCCGTTCATTAAGCCTTCTTCTGCCTAGCAGGCTTAGCTAAACACTGCGAAGGACAGTGTTGAGGGGTTTGACACTGGTGCAGGAAGGCTTGGCGACCACAAGTGTCTGACGTAGCGAATGTTTAACAAAGGTCTAGGCAGACTGCATCTATCTCTCTATATGGTATCAGAGTAACTAAGAGTATATGAACACTTCGTGGTGTTGTCCCTTGCATGTGGAAGTGTGACCTGCGCTATAGGGGACAAACTGGTCCCATAAGAGGGCGTGAGGTGGACTTGGCTCCTCATGAATAGTTTCCCCGTCGAGTCTAGCAGGATATACCAAACCGTGACCAAAGCAAATACAATTGAATCATCGGTGGTACGTGAGTTAAAGCAGCGCTGTTCCAGAGAAGATATGATATGTCGTGATAGACTCTGAGTATAGGAAGGTAATTCTTCCCCTTCTGCGAACAAATCGCGCCGACGTTGGCAATTGGCCGGCCCGAGTCCCAACTGAACGACCACAGACGGCCCCGCCGGATCAAATATTCACATAATGTTAACCCGTCAGAAATTGAGCGTGAGTGGGTGGCTTATTGAACCCCGAGGCTTGTGGGATGCGAATCCGGCCGCGCGCAGGCGTCTTGTAAGGGTGAAGATGATGGTGCTGAAGAGTGGTGGTGAAGCGGAACTTAGCAAGGCTATAGAACTTGCAGGATGCGCCAATTGAATGGGTTCGCCACCTTGATAAGTTGGAAGCAGGCGTTTTTCTTAGTGGACGCATTGGCGCGAGGCTGCCGGTTGGCAAAACTCGTCATTCCAGCTAGTCAAGCCTTGACTAGAAGGTGGTGGAGGGACAAAAGGAGAACGGATCTGGTCGTGAATCAGGTGACGAAGAACCCGTCGAGGAACCGATGTTTTTCAATGCCTTGATTCACTGGTCGCCTTCCCTGTCGTTCTGCTCTTCGTTTTCCGAAAAAGCGGATGACCACCTGGTTCAAACGTCGACGAAGCGTGATGGGCGCGCTTGGAGTCCGAGGACATGATGGCGACGAAGCCCACGCCGTTTGCTGATCGGATTTCTTGTCGGAAAGACGTATGTCGGGGTCGTTCGGGTCTTGGTGGTAGGACTTGGTCCACATTGGGATCGCCCGCTATGGTCGGGGCTGCATCACCCAGAGAGGGCCCCTCGTTATCGTTCAGCTTGAGGAAGATGAAAGGAGATAAAAACTGGTTCCCTCCGTGATGTGTAGAAAGTAAGGCGGCAAGATCGTTCGTGCGATGCCCGCGACTTGTGTTTTATTGAGCTGTGGCTTGCGTATTGTGACTTCACAGGACTTTGGGTATGACTCACAGGCGTAGATATCGTGAGCGCTGGGGCTTAGGTTGGCGAGTAGACACTTCTTTGGCGAGAGTGTAAAGGGATCCGTGCCTAGCATTAACATATAAACATAAGACATGGAGAACAGCCCTATGAACGGAACTGGACGAGTAAGAAATCTAATTCCAATACATCTGATCTTTCTCCGCTGATCACGCAAAAACCTCTAGGCATCTCGTTGTCAGCTGGCCAGTCCTGTGGTACGGACTTGCCGTTGTCATCTGTTAAATTTCAACGTGTGTGCATGTAAATATGCCCTGAACTGAGGCCGAGGTCACCCTGATATGGTATTGATATCATTTGCTAGCGTTCAACGCAGTTGCCGCTTCAGCAGGCACATCAGTATTACAATTTAGTCTAATAGTAAAACCAAGAAATAGACGTGTGTGATGCAAATGTTCGGGTTGTAGCTGGCAGCAGCTTTCCAAATCAGTGAGGAATGTGTGAACAATGATACCGTTCTGCAAAGTTCAGCCAAATGCGATATAAGGCCGGCCGACTTGCTGATACTAGTCGAGTCAGGGCGCAGCTGATATGCTTCCATGATCCTAGGCTTACCTAGCTCGGGAAGGATGCAACAACACCCAGCAGTCGGGACAATAATTGCTTAACCTCAGGGCGCAAGTAAAGTTGCTACCTCCTTATGCCATTAAACAGGCCGCCGTATGTTCAAGTCCCAAACAGCATATTAATTCGCCTGAAGGCTTCAAAGCTCGTTGCTATTAAGGCTTTTCAATAGGTGACAAGATCGTTCCATCTCAATAGCAGAACCTGTTAGACTAATCAGAGCAACAACGCGCTCTCCGTGTGGGAAATCAGAACGCCTATTTGGGAAAATAAAGGCTCGGCTTTAGGTTCTTGAATCTCACCCACGAAAACTGTCGGGATTTCGTTGCCATGTCATTACTGCGGAGATGCTTGAAGCACGAACGCCCTGACGATGACGAATGCTGCGACTCTCGGACATTTCTCAGCGATCGTGCGGGAGCCGGGGGAAGGTGCTCAGCGCACAGACACTGGACGGATACATGTTGCAACGGGGCTGATCATGAACGGCGTCGAGCCGATGCGAAAGTGGGGCGTTCGACCGGTGCCGGAGATCGGGACGCGGGGCCGGCATGTACCAGGTCCATGCGGGACGTTTTCGACGGGATTCCGAGGTAATTACCGGAGATAGGTCCATTGGGGGAGAATTGTAACGACCTTTGCTTATCGATAGGTGGAAAAATGCAAAATGCCTCGTCAGCCTGCATAACGTCCTTCACCCCAACAATGACGTGGGCAATTTTTGCTCTATCGTAGTAACGCGCCATAGAAGCCACTACACCATAGTACTTTCTGGGATGCTCCTAATTCAGTCAACGCGAAAAGTCATCCGACGAAAAGTATTTCTCAAGTCCGACGTGGACACTTCTTTACCTGGACCGGTCATTCTTTGTCGGGCACACGAGCGACAAAACGAGCATGGGGCAGGGTGGACGCGAATCGCCGAAATGCACTGCCCAGGCAGATGCCCATATACCAGGACTGTTAGCATTTGGTAACGGCAACGCTGATGATCTTGTAGCCAGTGTTACACACCCTGGAAGGTTTTGGCAAACCTTCTCGTCTAACCCCCAGGCTCTTATGTACACTTACAGGGCCGAAGAACCACGATTATAGACATTTAGGGATTTTATTATGTACTTGTTATTGGAAACCACTCAACTGATGACGTCCGTTGCAATATTCAAGTGTGAATGCGGCAAGTTAAACATAGCACTCTCTTATTCAACCTCCTTCCACTCTACGACCCATTAGAAATAGACGAGGCACGTTCCCCAAGCTCAGACCAGCAATAAATAACGCCGAAATGTAGGCTGAAAAATGCCGGATAAGTAGAATGATGATAAACTCGGCCACTTGTTTAACACCAGACGCCTGGTTGCGGCGCCTACTTCTACCGAATGCTCGACAACCCAGACCCCCTTCAAAACAGATAATTCCCTTCGCAACCTCTTTTAGTCGAGTATTCAGCAGCCTCGAAAGCCACACAGTGCCGCTCTTGCGGTGCGAAGCTCGTGCCTGCGCGGCAACGCCCAGTCACCACCGTTTCCAGTACTCTATTGAATCCAGGAACGGCTCCGTCCACCGACATTCTTTGCCCTTGTCGATTCTGAAATAGCGATCACATGGAGTTCTCTTGCGGCTTTGACCAAGGACTGAGCTCGTCTACTGACTTACCTGCCACTCTTAGTGGCAGCACTCTTAGTGGCAGACAGCCCTGGCGGCAGGCTGGTAATTCACCTTCTATTTGGTGAAATCGTCAGCCTCTCGGGCAATTTGTTTTATAACCCCGGTATCTCGAGCCGCAGGATGGCCGATCTGCAGAGGGCGATGAACATGCAGCGTCAAAAATCAGGCCATTGTGAGAGGCATGAAGTAATCTGGGGCACGTCGGTCGAAGGGCACGACCTGTTCATGGAGATCCTACGGAAATACTGCGTGAGTCACTGGAGGTGCATCCCAAGTCAATTACTCTCGACCTCATTGCTCATCGGGCCGGCTTGTGGCGAAGTGCAACCCCGAGAGTAGATGGAATACTTCGTGAATAAAAGACATTTGGGCCTCATGGTGTCTAGCTATCGGCACTATGGATGGCAATGACATTAATGCCATATCCATTGATAATATAAGCAGCTTACACCTGGGTCGGCAAGCCCTTGGCTGATGAATCATCTCGTCGTTCCTGTCTACGGTTCTAAAAAGCTCAAGCACACAACTTCGATGTGACCCTTTCTCCCTTGTCCCGTTAGGCATGATGAATTCCTGTCCTCCAGGTCTCGTGTGGCATCGCGTAGGTTTGGTAAGACGATAAGTCCACCGGTCGACGAGCGTGTTGCACATACATTGTGTCACATTCGTCAACAACACATATACTTTGTAATTACAAAGCGAACAGTACCTTCATAAACCTTGGTTCGAATTTCATGCTGCTCACATCCAAGTGCCCTTCCGGGAGCACCAGCATGCTGCCATCCACCACCGAAACCGAAACTTAAACTCGTCACCGCCGGCAATGATGCGGACTTAATATATGTAATGGATTGGTTCAAGATCTCTGATGTAAATACATCAAGAGTGATGCCGTCACATTTTCCCAAGTC
The DNA here is from genome assembly GCA_025328345.1 of Colletotrichum sp. SAR11_59. Taxonomy (NCBI): domain Eukaryota; kingdom Fungi; phylum Ascomycota; class Sordariomycetes; order Glomerellales; family Glomerellaceae; genus Colletotrichum; species Colletotrichum sp. SAR11_59. Next base: position 62,604 of record JAKMXC010000347.1, read on the forward strand.
TTGTTTCCCGCAACATGGTAGCAGAGAAGAAATATCCACGACCGCACGGGATGGCAGCCACGAGGTGGAATGGCAATCACTGACCTGGCGGAAGAATCCTACATGGTCAAACCGAGGCCGCAGAGCGAAGCATGCATGTTCCTATCTCCACCGTCTTTTCGTAATATTTCTTGAATCACGAGCTCTTGGCGGAAAGTGACAATTGTCCGAGCCGCCCATGCCAGCTTTCTCTGCTGCTTTCACGTGCATGCCTTGTGTTGGGAAATCGCCCATGGTTATCGACTGAGAGGCCTTCTGAATCATGCAGCAAGAATCGAAAGAGGCGAGGTCCTGCGATAGAGACGATAAGCAGACAGGAAATCCCGATACAGATGCAAACATTAGAATCACCCCATCGATCGGGATGTCAGGTTGCAACTAAGAAATTGCCGGGGGGGGGGGGGGGGGGGGGGGGGGGGGGGGGGGGGGGGGGGGGGGGGGGGTGGCGTGCGCTGAGCTAGG